>JXSR01S021622.1:0-12212 GCA_000969725.1 Ophiothrix spiculata | reverse complement strand
TTTATATTGCGCCAAATTGGCTTAATATACAATCGCCCGTCATCAAGGCGTAGCGTTGTATCTATTCGTAAATTGCGACAAATTTGGCTTGAAGATACAATCGACAGTCATCAAGACATAGCATTTTATCTATCGGTATATTGCATGATTGCGCCAAATTTGCTTAAATACAGGCTAGACATTAAATATGGAATTTTTTTTCTGTTGGATTCCATCTTGAATAAACTGCCATATCTCGGTATGTACCAATTTTAGAGACGTTTATTTTCTCATAATTAGTAACTACACTTATAAACCTCAAGCCAAGTGCACTTTAAAGCCTAATGAAGTGACACAGAGACAATGGGAAACTTGAAGGTACAATTAACTCCATAAAATTACGACGTCACTTTTGTTTTTCAATACATATACGGATTTTACGACTTCGTGGTTACTATGACGTCATTATTACGTCATACGTTAATGTATAACATTTATACTTTTTGTAACACGTAACACATAAAGGTGTCGAGGGGATTTGCTTTGTAATTCGTAGAGGGATTCCATCAACTTATAACAAAGGCTAAATAATGGACATAATTTATATTGAATGCTTCAAAAACCAATATATATCGAATCAAAATAAAAAACACGATCGACAGGCAAGGCTCCGGCCTCAAAACATTTCAGCTATGATTATAAGGATAATGAACCTTTCATGTTAATGACGTTTAGTAGTATTGACATGGTTTTAAATATAACATGCGTGGGGAGACCTTGTTTAACTTGACAAAAGTCATCTTACTTAAATGGCTAAACAAGTTGGCATTCGTCTTCTCGTAGTACAGGGTGGACCAATAAAAGCGTTATTGAAGTTCAATGTCACGTAACTTGAAATTGGAAAATGATTTTAGAATAATGTTTATATGTTCATAAACTATGGTATCTTGTCCGTGTATGGTGAAAATTTCATGTCAAACAAAGCTTGCAATGCAAAGTTATTGACATTCGCGCAAAAAACGCCGAATTCCACTTTGTCCACGGCCGGGAATGCTTTAATGTTCACTAGAATCATAATAAGGTCTACAATCAGCATGGTTTTCATTTCTTTATGAAGTTGATGCTTATCATCATCGCATTAAAGGTGCATATCATTGAATGAGAGTACAGTGACATGCATGCAAGCATCGTGCAATAATGGGCGCGAACTTCAAATCAGCAAATGCAGTGCATGTTTTTGGTCGTTTTCATTTCTAACCTTGGTTTGTAAGGCGGTAAGACTGGTAGGTACGCGGCAGGCTAAGCTAACTCTGTAAATAGTCTGTGTAGATGGTACACGTGCATTAGGAATGACTTTCCTAACTTTCTACAGAGACTATTTACAGAGAGTCAGAACAAAATGTTCACCCCTTTGGGGAAGCGGGTTAGCGTAGCGGTAATTTCCTCGCTTTGCACAACTGAGTCCCGGGTTCGATTCCCGGTCCCGGCGCTGTATGAGCATTTGGTTTTCAGTCCATGCTCGCTTCCGCAGGTTCTTCTCCGGGTACTCCGGTCTTCCTCCTGCATTCAAAACTGATCTAATTAAAGAAATAAGCTTCATTAGAGGTTTTCTTGGGTTATCCTTGGCGATTAGCCTAAAAGAATTCTTTCTTTCTTGGTACTGTTTTGAACAGGGATAAAGAAAATAGCGGAATCTTAAACAGGGAGATCTGCAGCAAACATTGCTACTGTAAATGCAGAACTCATCCTAAGATTAGTTCTCGACACAAGTTCCTTCATCATGTTCATGACATTTTTAATCTAATCAGTAACGCAAAAAACAATCAGTTTATTAAGACAGATATTATAACTAACGCTCATTGTGTGCACCCACGTACACTTACCCCGTGGACAAACCTGATTTTGACTCTTTTTGCGCAAATGCCAATAACTTCGCAATGCAAGCTTTGTTTGACATGAAATTTTCACCATACAAGGACAAGATACCTTAGGTTATGAATATATAAATATTATTCTAAACATTATGTGCCAATTTTAAGTTACATGACATTGAACTTCAATAACGCTTTTATTGGTCCACCCTGTATTACCTGATATCATTTTAAGGTGCTTGACTACATTGAATTGTATTTCACACAATAAAAAAATGTAAGAAAATGTGTTTTGAACGATATAAGTAGTTTGTTTTATAGTAAGTTTAAAAAAATTAAATGTTTCCGCATGTTTACTGTAATCATATTATTTACTGTGTTAGAATACCAGATCTTTTCTTTTTCAAATACAATTCAATAGAAATAGATTCTTAAATAACAACAGCAACAACAACAAAACAGTTAAATGTTTACATAAAATGATTGTTGTTATTTTCTTGATATTTTTAAATGTGTATATATTTTTTGTGTTATTCTTAAGACGGCCTTGCAATGTGTAATCAATATACATGAGATTTAAATGCAATAAAGGGAAACTTTTAGAAAGAGCACTTAACACCTACCTGCTATCACATGGAAATGTACGTTTTCAAATCAAATATGACATTATCAAGTGTATGATATTTGTATTTTTTTCCCCCAAGGATGAATGTTATTGACATTTTAGTTAAACTACAGCTAAGGTTCATAATAATGGTTAATTTTGATCTACCGAAACGTCGGCAAACGAAAAGAAATCCCAAAAAAACGAAATGTGTTTTTTACGAAAAAAGTTTCAAATTCTAGTAGAAAATTAAAAACTTGAACTTGAAGACGCTAATATTGTACTAGCAGGTGCGCGCATATCTTGCTATTGAAAAGACCGTTGCAAACCCTGGCGAATTAATTTAGTCAAAGAATGGTGGTGCTTTTTATATTTTACTCAGAATGATAGGTAAGCGATATCAACATTCTAATAATATCGTAAGTATTGTATATTCTTTGATACGTAAATTTAAGAGAAAATTCATAGAAAGGGTTGGTTGATAATGTCAGTGAAAGCTGTAACACGGCTTCATACCAAGTGATATGATACTGGGTATCATATTTGCAGAAATGTAATTCAAATGGGTTTTTAGGACGTGTGCATCTGATCATGGAAATAGTAGAATTATACTTCTACTCTTTGAATGGTCTGATATATTAGATGATATTCAGTGAATGCTGCTCAATCCCAAATAGAACACATTTTAGGTACTGAATTGTGTTACTAAAACAGTTCATTAAGTAAATTTAAAGCAATGGTGATATCAGTAACAAAATAATTCATACCGATATGCGGGGTTATTATTGTCATTATTAATGATCTTTAATTTAACCTAGTTTCTTTAGACATTACAAATAACTTATTTTTACATTTGGGGTTAAAATTTCAAAAATTTCGTTCGTGCATTCAGGCAATTTTTAGTAACATGTCTACCAAAAGGTAACATTCAGTCGTCAGCATCAATGGTCAAGAACTTTGGGTAAGATGATCAGAACAAGGCGTATGTTTTCAAATGGAAGATAGTATTGCTGTTCCTACATTTCCTACATTTTTCATTACGGATTGATGGGCCTTGCTGCGATAAATATTTTCTAAAATTACTACCTCGCTATCTTTTTATAAAGCAAAAGGCAAGTGATTAACTCAAGTTGTGACGTTAATGCTAATGAGAAATGCCATTTATAATATTCTTTGTTACTTAATTGTTTCGTGTAGTAAGCTGTTACTCTACATCAGATATAAAAAAAATTTGAGTAAAACCAGCAGTAACGAAAAAGATTCATCTTTATCTGTGCCCTACTGAGAGGATTATCTCTCTTCCGAAAGAAATACACTGTAAGGGTAAGGATTACCTCACACGCTAAGCGGACACTTTCTTCATCTGTTCTATAGACTTTACAACTATGCTAGTGAAAAAAACATATCCAAGCCACTAATAACTAGAAACAAGTGGGAAAAAAGACACATTTGTATGCCCACATGTCCGTTTTCTGTACTCAACTTATTTTAATTCACAAGTGCTTTTCTTGCGAACAATCTTTTTGCGATGTTTCACAAGATCATTAAATTATATTTCGCCCAATTGCATAGTACCTTAGGTACTGACTCATGCATTGTCAACTCGGATGAATCTTACTAATTATGAAATATTTGTCTGCGACCAACTCAAACTGCTGAATTAAGTGTAGACGCAGATAACAACAGACGGACATTAGATATTAATTAAGGGTTTAATGTGAAAGTGTTTGCTGTTTAGGTACAACTGGTTACAAACCAGTATTTTGGTTTCATGTGCAGAGAGAACCAGGTGTTAGCTAATTATAAGAGTAATTAGTTCATAGCTAGTTGTAGGTTCATAATTTGTCATTGATTTCTTGCATGACCTACCCGTATAATTAGTGTATCAGGACATTATTCGAAATACGCAGCATTTCTACTACGTCTTTCAAACATTACTTTAAACAAAAGTTGCACTCGTGGAAAGTAAATTGAGGTATCGCGAAAAAGCAGTGCCGAGTAACGTCTTGTTTAATGATGCAGTATTGCAAAGTGCAATGGTTGAAAATGAACAATTGCTATTTCTTATTAATACGTTTTCCTTTCTTTTAATCTTTATTACATACTGTTTATATATGTTGTAATATTCTATTGGCCTTTTTGGCATAAACACAACACATGTTTGAATTACAGCATATAGGAACAAGTTCTTAAATAATTTCATCTGGTTTGTTAGGAAACATTAGAATCGAACTTTGGTTTGTTGGGAAACATTAGAATTGAACTTTGGTTTTGATAAGATGAACTTTCAAGAAACAAGTTGTTATCTCTTGTTCAACAACTTTCATGCTTTATAATTGCTCCTAGACATCCAAGCACTTTGTCAGGTACCGGTATGTGAGATATCTGCAAATCAATTTTCAGAAACCCATTGCCAACTACCCATGCATTAAAGTGCTTTGAAAAGCGAGATTTTTAAAAAAATCAAATACGTTTTATTTTTAAATAAATAAATTGCCTTATTATTAAACAAAAGCTGAAAAATAAAACCTTATTAGAACGACGTATCCACATGATTTTATTGAGCAACTAGGTATCATATATTGAACATGAGATTAAATTTATCTTGTAAAACAAAATGATTTAATAGGCCGGTATCAAATAGAAAAAAGAGAATCAGTTCGTTAGATATTCCTTTTAGATTATTTGACGTGGTGGAATTTTCAAAACTCTTAAAAGTATTGCTTCAATCTTGTTCGATAGGGCTCCAACCACATTATTTTAAGGAAAATTATTTCAAGCTTGGATATATTATAATTGGCACAACTTACGAGATGCAATAATGGAAGCATTTCCAGCGCTGTTTGTTGTATAACACTCTTAAAGCATAATTGATCAAACTACGCATAAAGAATACATTCTTTGTTTGAGCACTTGACTAATAGTAATGTTCAATCTGTTCAAAACTTGCTTATATTGTATGTTATCTCCGATTTGATTGACATAAACTCGTTACTTGTCGTCATGTATCCCATACTCTTTGGGTAACCTTTGTCATCGCCAATGATATCGATTGGGAACAAACAACTGTGTAAATAACAGCGAAACCATGTGGAAGCCTCTATGTGTTGTAATATCAGTCATCTAAATTTGCGCCGCTTTAAGATTAAACAATCACATATCTTTTTGTTTACTTACATTTTCAGGCACTTCAAGATTGCTGTCAAGAGTACTCAACTAATGCAAGGTGGTTGTTCATATGAGATTAGTTTCATTCAAGAGAAAATTGGATTCGTTGAAAAAAATGGTAAATGTGACTTATTTGCATGTAAAAGTAACATATGGTATTTGTTGAGTGGCCCTTTTTACAGAACATAAAACAAAAAATATATCAATATAAATTATGTATCATACCTACACTTATAATGAATTTTCTCTTATCTTGAGGTATCTAATTTACCCAAACTGCTTATAATACGCACAGTATTTCGTGAAAACGGCTACGAACAATGTTTTGACGAAGATTTGATCATATTATACGAACTTTAAAAATCGTGTTTTATTGTCAAATTGCGTAGACTCTGTAAGAAATGTGTAAAATAAAGTTAAGAATAATCTTAAATTAGTAGGATACGCCTTTTCCTTGCCTTCCATACACAGGGAGGGTGTCCAAGAATATAATGAACATTTTTGAATGTAAAGATTTGAGACTTATACAATTATTTTGGTACAAAGTATGATGCAATTACTTATTTTGAAAATCAGTTTTTAATGTAAATTACGTCAATCGTAAAGAGCCCACTTTCATACCGAGAAAAAAAAATAATGTGTGCCTCATATGTAGGGGAAGGATAACTGTTTAAAGACAGAATGATCATTCATGAATATTTTAATGGTCTAGACAGCAAATAAGGTTTTATAATGTTCATAAAAGATGTTTAATTTAAAGACATTTTAAATTACTTCAATTTTTCAAGACTTAGCTGCCTAAGACAAAGGGAGCAAAATCCGCCCCCCCTCTCAATATTCTTCGTTATATCTCCGCCGGTTGATATTTTTTCGCGCTAAAACTTTTTGACTTTTTTTCCTTTAAGCCTTGCGCTTGATTTAAAACATTTTTATTTTGTTAAAATTGAACCTAGAGTTATGACTCTGCGTTCCGTAATAGCACGCTGGGTACAACGAAAAACTGATTTTCAATAGAAAATACACACAAATCGTGTATTTTGTCTTTTTGTCTTTTGGGATACACCTACACTATGTTTTATGTTATTTATTTGATTTATTTGAAGTAAGAACGTGTGTAAGTATTGTTTGACACACATCATTGCTAAAATTTTGCAACTTTTGCTTGACAAAATAGCGAAAAACCATGTTTTTTGCAACCTATTTCATATATACAATTTCCTCGTGAGGTTTCATGGCCGTATTTATGCTATGTTTTTTGAAAATCTGTTGTAGCTGCACCGAGATTCCGAGAAGTCTATCAAGAAAATTGACGAATGTTCCTCGGGAAAGTGGATCAAATGACCAGATGTGATGGAGTTCTCCTACAAGTAGCACGAAATATAATGTGACTTTATAATCAAAATAATTCACTTGTTTGCCAAACTAAATATGTATTTCATTGATATTCTACAAACCTAATGAGTCTATTCGACGTTGATGAAGACATTTTTATATCTGTTTTTTTTTTGGTCTGTTTGAATGCATAATGTTCGGACCCAAAATAATTCTAAAAGTTTTCTCTATTAATATAGAGTTGCAATACGAATCTTTGTTTTAAAGTTAATAACATTAAAAAATGTGCAGTTAATTTTTGGTCACCCTATACATAAACAGGTATCATTGCATTGTACCTTAACAAGCATTAGATTATTTTCTCGGGAAGGTCTGTCATATCTTAATAATTCTAGTGTACAATTTAGTTAATTAATTTATCTTCAGTATCATTTGTTTTATTTACAAAATTAGCCTTATCTTGCTGTAGGTTATCGGTAATGTAAGTGAGTTTCTTTAAAAATGCATCAATATAATGCCTTTTCAAGTTTTCAAAAAGTCTCAGTCTGTTAAGTGTATCATCTTATTTCTAAATTGTATTGTTTGTACATATGTGTTTAACTTTTTATTATTTTCGTGTACATATGTTTATGGATATGAAATTAACCTAAATAAGTCTTTTTGAGTTGGCCGATTTATTGGACGAATCGAAAACTGCAATTTATTTCAAAATAATAATAAAAAAAACATTGTTGGGATTACTTTGGTTTATTTTCATGATCTACAAAGCAACTGTGCCTTATCAAATAAATGTCTAAAAAACTGGTATGAAAGGAAAAGAAACAAACCGAAACGATTTTGTTAACCCCTTCTTGATTCTATTTATAATTCGAGTTTATAAGCTTAGATAATCACCACTTAACAGTTTGCAATCCGTAACTATTTTTTGTGTTTACATAAACTTGTTTTTAATTCTTTTGCTCGCAGATGACAATATGCATTAGATAAAATTGAAATTCTTTTTTTATTTATAATTAAGTACATTAGAAGAAACTAAAATCTTTGGTTTTAAATTAGATACTTTAAAAAAGATTTGAATTAAGGATATTACATAATACAATCAAATGTGTTCTTTTCCCCTTAATGCTGTACGCATTCTTCACGGTATTACTTTATTCTAAGTTACTTTGGCTTCAGCTTCTTTTTCCTTATTTGTTGTTTTACATACAGAAAGAGTTTTGTCCTATTTGGTTACAATAAATCAATATCCTTTTGAGTACGTCTATCATACTTATAGGCAAAATGTAGACTTAGCTTTAAAACTATAGATTGCAAATACTGGTTTATATAAATTCTTAGAAACGAAAAACAACATGAACATCGCTCAAAGTCAGTAAAAACGTACCCCTACTTTATTGATTTAGCCGCGTGTGTTTACAGAAAGAGAAACATTAATGAAATCTTTCAACCAAAAGATCCAGAAGCAGAATGCAGTTATTCATTTACTTTGGATATTACAACTCGTTTGGATATACCTCGTTGACTGTCAAAATCTTGAACTACTTTGAAAATACTACAACGGTTACACAAGACACATGGATACCGATATATTTCGCCCTGTGAAAAGATGCTAGCTCTGGGTGAAACAAAGACGACACGGCGTAGCCAATTAGCTTGCTTAAGTCAGGTGTACTAATACCGTGCAATATGCATTGTTTGATCAGATGTACTACGTTAACCTGAAAAACAAGTAATACTAACTATCGCAGATCAATTATGACATATATGGAGAGAAACAAATTTTAACCGGTATGCTATAGCGCCGGCTGTCGTAGAAAGAATGATGATGAGTATATATTAATGTCAAGCGTACGCCCAAAATTGTCAAACAATAAAACACGCATGCGCAAGTTGGAGCAAGTAGTTTGAGTAAGTTGCATTTGTATAAAGAGTTTGTGTTTCACGAATGGAAACAACGGCCTGGTAGGAGGAATACTGGTGGTAGCAATTTATTCATTGTGTTATACATTATCTTACATTTTAGTGGATGGTTAATAGGATAATAGGAAATAACGGAAGACATTTTTTGTCTTGAGCTCTAAGGTAAGATCAATCAATTCCTTGACTTCGATAAAGTATTAAAATGAAGGCAAAGTTAAAATACATAAAACAAAGATTGAATGGAATTTTAAAGAAACATCTCTAAACATTTCTAAATGATCCATCGACATTAAAGTATTTTCAAGAAATTAAATTATAGAAATTAGATTAGCTAATTTGAACTCGTCACTATAACTGTGATGGCTCACCCCGAAAGGGGAGGACTTTGCAGATGATATCAATTTTGATTTTATTATCTCATCTGTTACAACATTTTCTAAGCTTTAAAATGACCCCTTACTTGTTGAAATTGATCAAGTTTTACAACAGATAATGTGCTGGAAATTCTTATTATTTCCTTTATTTGTTATATCATTTTCTCGAAAAGTGTTCGGTCGCAAAGTCCCCCTTTCGGGGTGAGTCATCACAATTATGTGTACCCGATAAAGATATTCCATAGTCATAAACAATTCTGCTAATTCGGCTTGAAAACATTCTTAACAATCAAAATTAGGGACTTGTCATTTAAAGTAAACAGCATTGCATAATATGTTAAGTCAAGAATTGGTAACGCAGATATGGGAAAGATGTAACATAAAACAATGTTTTCTTTGTAGTTCAATGTGGCTTTATTCCAATTGAGTAAAACTTACATCAGAACATTTGCCATTATATCATAACTGATAAGTTATAAGTTATTTTGATTCTAAATGTGAGGATAGTGTAATGTGGACGTGGTGGAGAAAGTACACGGTGGAGGAAGAGCCATCGACTTGTACACAAACCTGTGAAAACCTACCAATCATTAAAACGTTGTGACATCTAAACTTGAAGTCCAACAAAAACAATTTTTGCAAACTTTTAAATGAAAGAAAAGGGCATCTATTTATGCGGAAAAATCATTTAAGATGCATTGAGTCACTATAATTTCCTGGTTTTGGCTTAACTCATTTCTATTGTATATTTCTTATTAAGAATATTGCACTTTTCTGACCTAAATGAACCCCACAATGACAAACATCATTCCAGTAATTATTATAACTATTTGGCCTTTTTTTTTTCAAATAATCTAAACATAATTAATACAAAGTAATTTGGAATAAATTTGACGTGAAATATAATAAAACCATCGATTTAGCAAATAAGCATTCCGACAAGCTTTGTCCGTGCAACAATTTTACGCATTAATAATGCATCTCAGTAACAGCAATAACAATGTTTGTACCTTACCAACGGCTATTTAACAATGCTTCAATCTACTTGAGCCGCTTTACAGAGGTTAAGATTGATAGTAATTTTCCTCAGGCGTACGTTTAAATTACGTATATGAAGAAGAATTAGAATTTCAGATTTTATACAACACTGAAACTGTATGTAAGATGATATTAAGTTGTCATGGGATGACAACTTGATATAATTTAAAACAATGATTTCAGTTAATAAATGTAATTATATAGAGAGAATAACGTAACAAAATAAGTGCGTTTTAGAATTAGGAGCTTATTTCATATATTTACCTATTTCATGGATTATGTCATAGTATTTGGGCTAATAAAACTTTACTTAAAAGTATTCTGACTTTGATGAAAAATTGCCAGTCATTTTTATTAAGCAAATAAATAAATACTTAATCATATCTCACATCTGAAAGAACAGTTACACCCGTTTGTTTTGGCCTGAGAAAATATTAACTGCTTGTTGATATAATGATAATTATTTAGTAAATTATTTCATGACCGCTTTTTTACAAAATGTGTTTCATTAGCAGAAATTTGATAGGTGTGCCATATTGTGAAGAAAATATATTTTTCAATAAGAGCATCTGGTTACAATGTGTGGTGCTTACGGATATTATTTTAAGCTCTCAAACTGTGAATGGGAAATTTATATTATATGATATCAGCAAGCCCCCGCGCAATATGAACAAAATCACTAAAATTCCTAATGGTATGGCTATTTTAGAAAACGGGTTAACGCAAATCTGTTTCTTCTTCTTCTTCTTCTTCTTCTTCTTCTTCTTCTTCTTCTTCTTCTTCTTCTCCTTCTTGTTCTTGTTCTTCTTGTTTGTTTTTTCTTCTTCTTTTCTTCTACTTCTTGTTCTGTTTTTTGTCCTTCTTAATTATAAACATAAAAATCACAAAGATTTCTGACGACATATGTCTTTTTTCTGGCAATATTGAATGATCAAAATGCAAATAAATGAGCAACATTTGGGGTTAATGTCAAACTTACTGTCAAAAACAAGCGCGTTTTTAGAGCGATTCGTGCATTTTTTCATTAAAGTCACAGAAAATTCTCATGAAAGTTCCAAGAAATTTTTTCTATACCCTGTCTACAAGTCTCATCTATCAATATAACGTGTATAATTGCTGACTGCAATGCGAGTCTTGGTTTTAAAGTTATTTACACATAAAAAGTTGCAGTTGTTTTGAACATTAGTAACTGTTGTTACATCTATGATATTTGGTTTTAAAATGCCAAATTAACCTTAATGATTTCAACAGTTTACGTTTTTCATGATTTGCGTTTTGTTTATTAATCAGATTGCATCTAATAGGATTTAAAAAAAAAAGTCAAGAAGTTTCAGCGCGAAAAAATAACAACCGGCGGAGGTATAAAAAAAAATGAAATTTCCCCCCGGCTCTTTTAGGGTTAAGAAGGTAAAACATACCTTAATATATGATGTCTTCCCTAAAATATATTGGTAGCAAGAAAAGAAGTTTGAACTGTGATCGTTTAGTAATTTATTTCTAAAAACACCATCACTGAATTTTTACTTTCACGGAGTTGTAAAATTTAAAAGCATAAATAATGGTCTGATTTATTATAAATGTTGAGGTTAAGCTAGAACGGTTGTGGATAAGTAGTTGGAAGTACTTTTAAAATTCAATGAAATCGGTAAGTGTTCAGGAAAGTTGAACTTCACTCTGGTTATCGTGGCTAATGCCTTAAGTATGTAGGAATTTCTATCTTACCCTCGTCTAACCAAGCCTTTTTCGTAACACATCTAACAAAGAATGGGGGTTGTTGCAACCCCCCAAATTTTTTTGAAACGGAATCCCCTATGAACTTGGTTTGCTATCAATAGATAGGTATGGTCCTCCCCTATCCATCGATACCAAGATAACAAAATATTGGCCAAGGCGTTAAGTTATTATAACGGTGTTTCAGTTTGAAAA
>JXSR01S021621.1:6163-21791 GCA_000969725.1 Ophiothrix spiculata | reverse complement strand
TTGAACTTTTTTGCTTTTTGGAATCTAGAAACAAATGACTAGGAATGGTTTTCTCAAATTTTTGATTTGGATCTTAGTTTTTTTTTAATGGCAAAAATAGGTCAAAATATGTAGAAAATCCCACCGCTGCCACCAAAGTGGCAATTTTGTGCCTATTATTGGCAATTTCTCAAAAAATAAGTTAAAAATCAAAAATTTGAGTCATTTGTTTCTAAATTCCAGAAAGCAAAAAAACCACCCACTCGGATGTTGCGTCATTTTTAGGATTTTAGCCAATTTTTTGATTTTCATGCCAAGTATGGAAAAAAATTCATGTTTTTCCATTTTTGGTCTTTTTTTGACTTTATTTGGCATGAATGTCAAAAAATTTGCCAAAATTCTAAAAATAAAAATGACGCAACATCCGAGTGGGTGTTTTAAATTAAAATTCCCATTCATAGGTCATTTTTAAAAAAATATGGTTATTTTTAGCTTGTCCGGAAGCCCAAATGGCCAAAAAATGTTGTTTTTTGTGATTTTCTCAAAAAATGTGATTTTTGGTCAAAAATCAACATCACCATCATGTTCCTTGTAAAAATTCCTTTCTGGAAATGTATACTTTTATTAACTTTAAGCACTTTGTTCAAAAGTTATGGTACAAAACAAATTTGCAAAAACGTAAAATTGAGTAAGGTGCTTTCCCCCCTTAAGAGTAAGGGAAGAGTTATAGGTAACATTGGGTGTTTATTTATTTATTTTTATTTATTTAAGAGTAAATCTATATAAGAACCACATGATCGACGGAAGAAGGGGGTCGGCAATTTTTGTTCATATTAGGCCTGTGACATCCCTATACTCTTCATCCCAGCGCACTAAAAAATCACAGTGTTTCTAGATATAAAATAAAGAGTAGTACAAAAATGCATAGTTTCATCCTTGTTTCCTCACCTTCAAAAACATGTTCTTGAGTGTTTGAATTTGCTATTATACATTATAACCTAGATATTTCGAGCTAATATTTTTATAACATGTTATAAACATAGTCACCTTTATTATAGCTGTAGATAAAAATAGCAGTGATTCTATATTTTGAAAAAAACATGTTCTATTTTTCAAAAAAATCATATTTTAGGCCAAAATATGTCATTTTTGATGTTTTTGTTTCTCTTATGGTCAGTAGTTATACATTTAAGTTTTATTGTGGTTGTAATATTTAATGTTGGGCCCACTATAATCAAAAATAAAATCATTGTATTCTGGCTGGTTTATACTAGAAACACTTACAAACTTGTACCGTCCATTGAATATATATGTATGTACTGTATACTTTGGGGTACCCCTCCCCCCGGAAACCGAAAATGAACTTTTAGATTATGTAATTAGCTAGCTTGAGATCTCCTTTATCCATGCATACCAAATAGGCACAATTGCACAATGTAGTATTTAATTACAATACCCGAAAACATGCCCTATCAAAAATGTGGCAATTAAAAGTATATCACTCTTCCATGCAGATTCTTGCTTGTATTATGATAAATAAGGAAATGGTTGATCTATAATTGCTTTAAAATGTCATAGCTACCTAAGGCATTGTTCGATTCTTTTCTTTTTGGTATCAATTGAAAGAAGAGATCCTAAACTACAAAATAATTCTGATTAGAGCATAAATTTGAAGTTCACAGGGGAGGGGTGCCCCTTTATTTATATGCGTTGCATGTGTATAATGGATAATATAAGGTTTTGAGATGTTTCTAATATAAAGAAATTATAATACAATAATTTTATTTTTTTATTATGAGGGGCCAAATGGTATATATTACCACCAAAATAAAACTTAAATTCAAAACTGCTGACCAACCGAAAAATGGAGCATCCAAATTCTCTGGTTTTGACCCCCCAAAATCACTTTCATTTTTTGTACTTCATATCATGAAGGTAATTCTATTACCAACTTGTTAGAAAAATATTAGCATGAAATATCGACACTATGATGAATGACAAATCCATATATTCAAAGACATGCATCTGAATGTGAGGAAAACTTGTCAAAACTATGCAATTTTTGTAATACAATTTATTAAATATATAGAAACACTGTGATTTTTTAATGCTCCCTGTGCATAATGGTTTGCCTAAAGGTAATCACTGACTTCATATGAAATGAATTTTCTGACCCCCTTCTTCCAAGATTTTCAGAATTCATGTTGTTTTTAAATAGATTTACTCTTAAGCTTTCTTTATTCAGGGTAGCTCCTTCAGTGACAAAGCACTGCTATTTCTAGGAGGCCCTGGATGAAATATTTGCAAAACTAAAAGATATATACAAAGTAAGAATAAAATAATTTAACAAATTATAATATTTACAATGAAACATAAATGTACAGTTATTTATCATATATATTTCGGCAAGTACACATTTAAATTGATAAAGTGACAGAGTATAGAAGGTGTGTTGGTTTCAGAGGGATGATGATAAGATGACACTTGTTTGTTTATTAAATTTATTTCAGAGGTGCGAGTCGGTGATGACAGAATCCATAAATTATTCCTAGATCCTACCGGACGACACTTGATAATCAGTACAGAGTCCCAAGAAGTGCTGTATTTGTCTCGTAATGGACGCAAACCAAAACCACTACAGAAACTCAAGGTATGGACAGTATTGGCAGTTGTAATGATAGGATTGTCCTTGCTTCAATAATCCAGACTGGCTGGCTGGGGACTTTGATATTGTGCCAAGATCAACAGTAGTGTTCCCGCTACGGATTTTGGCTTTGCGCCAAATGAAGACATACTAGCTCTAAATTGACACTAGAATTTTAAATATGATCTGAATGAACAAACATTGTATATGACCAAAAACCTTTATTTGTCATTTTTGTTTTGGAAACCCCTTGCGCTAATTTGTGATCATTTGCGCCAATTTGGAGACATATGGCCTTAGCAGGAAGGAACACTGATCGACAGTATTAATAATACAAGGAAACATAACATAAAAGTGTATCGTGCATTGTGCTATGCACTAAATCTAATTTAAAAGCAGTGCTACAGAAACAGAACTGTTTTATTCTTTGGCCTTAATTGATTTTATAATTGGTTGACATGGCTTGGTTAGAAAAGAAAGTGCTGTTCATTTAAAAACATTTTCAAATTTGCCAAAGCCAGATGTTACAAAGAAGAAAAATTCTCAAAAGTCACACTTTTTTACAAGAAAACAAGTGAAATTATGCTTTAAAATCATGAAATGTGCATCTGTTTGCAGCTAGTAGTGCTTGTGCTTAGTAAATTATTGCTGTATTAGATCAAAATGAAACATTTTTTAAAATAACTAAATTTCATTTCATAAAATCTGTTTTCAAAATGGTGTGCATTGTGATTTCATCCGTAGGGCCATCTGATATCTGCACTCGGTTGGAACAAAGCTAACGCCAGCGAGACAACTACAGGAGAGATCCTACTGGGCACTTCTAGAGGTCGGTACAATATCCTTTCAATATACTTAAATAGGCATTGGTCATAACACCTTATATATTTTTGACCGGCCAAGGGAGCTACTTTTTTTCTAAAGATGTGGCAAACGCAGGAAGAACGTTGAGCACACTGTGTAAAGCGCAGGATACGCCCGATTGTAATTTGCGCACGTTGTACATTTTTGGAAAGTTTAGCTCCAAAATTTCTGTCCAAACTGGAGTGACATTAGCAAAGTAAAATCTTAAATATATTTTTTCACAGATAGAGTTCCCAATTTGATTTATGTGCATTAACTACACAGCTATTGTTTGTCTAACCCAAATAGACCCTCATTTTTTTAAAAAAAATTTCAGTAAATATCAAACTTCAAGAAAAGTCATGAAAGCAAAGTTATAAGTATCTTGCTTCAACAGGATTTATTTTCATCGTTTTCTTTTCATACAAATATGTCGCATTCTTATTAAATTTTATAAATTTTGCTCATAATAGAAAGAGTATTGCATTCTTCTATATCAGTGTTTTTATTCGAAATTTTTTAATGGACTATTCGATTTTAACAAACAGGTATGCACCAAAATATTGGCTGTACATTATAAATCCTCATAATTGATTATTGTTTTTAGGGTGTTGCGATATTTGGTTTATTTGTTAACTCAAAGTAACTAATGGGCTAAAATTGCCATGCTTGGCAAGTTATAATTCAGGCCTTGAATTTTGAAAATACCTGGTGTGCTACAAATAGCATTTTTCAAGATATTCAGGTGTGCTGTAAGTGTGCGTTTTGTATCTTATTGTGTATGATTTTGCCATATTTAAAGATGTGCTGAAAATCGCACTCCTCAAGATCATTTTAGGCGTGTGATGGTGTGCTATCGCACTCGCACCCCTCAAAATACCAAGGCCTGTATTATTAAATGTTTGGTCCACTAGGAATATTGGAATAATTTTTAAAAATGAGCACAGTGACCTATATTTTTTATTTTAGATTCGTTATGAGCACAAATAAATCTACCAAACACTAAATTTTTAAGAAACTCAATGGAGATTTTGCATCTGTGAGAAAACACCTTAAATTGGCCTAATTGGTGTTTTGCAAGATCAAACACACATCTCAGTAGTTATGTTAGGCAATAACTTGAATAAGCATACGAGGGGGTATCAAAAAGTTTTAAAGATCGCCCAGAAGGAAAAGAGCTATATCAATGAACTTTTGTCAGGATGGTCACTCGTCCTTTAATATACATAATGGTGCAAAAATGATATCAATTGAATTTTTACATTTTATATAGGCGTCAACAGTTTTTCTTCGTTAACCAGATAAACTGCATGTAGAAATCAAAGATACGTTGCATTATTAAATCCCTGCATTTGAAGAGTTACAGCACAGTAATCCTTTAAGGACATGCCCAAAGTTAAAATGTTTGATACCAAACAATAGGTTAGGATCTCTTTCCCCTGATACCAAAATTATGAAAATTGGTCAACAAATGACGTCATAACGACGTAATAAAGCATGGCCTTACCTAAAAATGTTGTTTTAAGCGAAACACAATGGGGATTTTTTGGATAAAAGAGGACGTCTACAAAGTCGGTCTGTGGACAGTCAGTTAATAGTGGAAAAAATGTGATGCTTTGTACAGTGGCTGTACAAAATGAAAGAAAAAGGTTAAATAAATTTTTACATTTATGTTTTTATGATTTGTCACAGGAAACATACCCTTTTCCTCCATTTTCTAATTACCTCTATTACCAGAGAAGTATTTTGTGTCTATAAATCCTACGAAATATTGCCTTACTTTCTCTTTACCAGTTCTAAACTTTCTTTTCTTTTTTTTTCTAGGTCTAATCTTTGAAACAGAAATCCAAGCTGGTGATGACAGTAGATTCTTTCAGCAAAGTGTGGACCAATACTGGAAACAGGTAAGACCTGCAACATAACCCTAACACGTCACCATCCAACAAAATCCAACAAGCAAAATTCGAGAAATTTGCCCATAGTCCAAAAACGTCATAGACGGGGGATACAGTTGGGCATTTAAGTGCTGCCATGGCAGGCCATACTCGGTGGCTTGCCATAGCTGGACATTGGATCGGGATGCGAGAGGTCAGGGGTTCGAATCCCAGGGAAATCGGAAAATTTTTGTATGACATATTCGGACTTAGATAGTTTTTAAGCGTATGGGAGTTAATGATAAGGTGGCTTAGCACATAGACAATTCCTATATTTACGTCTCTAATTTTTTGATATATGTGTCCTGTCGTATCGAAAGGTACCTTAAGATCGACATAGTACATTACGAGATATGGGCCATTAAAGCTGAGCATAGTCAAAAATAATGTCCAAGGTCGAATTTCTAATTTCATCAGAAATGTTACCTATGAAGTGTATTATCATATTAACAAGGTCCCTACATCCAAAACATAAGACAAATGTTTTAAAATCCGAGATAAAAATCCGTTCCCCATTCAAGTATTACCAGTACAGAAACTTTAAATTTGATTTTCTCAGAACTATAGTTTTCTGAATCAGCCGAATGCCTTTTGTCAATTTGGATGTAACTTTGCAATCGAACATCCAAAAACTGAGCAAGGTGTCATTTGAAAGCTTGAAATATAATCTTTCAGATGAGACCAAAAAAAAATTTTGGGACCCTAGAGGTACCTTTCGATATGACGGGTCACATATGGTGTTATCATATGTGCTGATATCATTTCTGAAAAAATCTTTCCTTCTGAAAACAACAAGGATAATAAGAGTATCCATATGGATCAGGAGGAAAGGAAAGAACAGGAACAGGGTCAACGAAGACGAGGGGGCCTATCAATTAAGTCACATGTATGATCAGCTGATTTTGACTTCAAGCTCATCGCTGTCAGTACAGTGTGAGAAAACTTCCTGTTAGGAAGAGAAACGTCACTACTAAAAATAGTAAATGTGGATTTTTATTACAAGAACTATATTGGAATAGACATCATTATTGGAAAAACGCACTCTCCTATTAAAAAAATCTACCCCATTGTTCCGCTAGAGTGAAAATGTCTATAATTGGCAATGCGTACTATTGTATTGCCTGTAAACATTACTCATTAAGGAAGTCTCCCGCATCAGAATTTGAAAATGTTGACAGGTATGTTTTCCTTAACTTTGGCAAAACCTTTTTTGAAGATATTTTTATTATTTTTCTTGTCCAACAGGTATTTAATCTTGGCAAAGAAGGCTCAGTACCAGTTACTGGTATCGAGGTGGAGAGAATACCATCAGCATCTCCATCAGAGAGGAGATTTTTTGTCATGGCAACGACACCAGGAAGAATGTATCAATTTGTCGGGGTGATTCCTAGTACGACAGAACCTCCCTTGTTTCAGTCGGTCTTCCAACGATATGAAGATAGTCCTGGTAAATGTTCAAATGTTCTTTTGTTGGACCATTTTATTTTTCTGTTTTGAGGATCAAAGTGCTTGCTCTTGTAGGTTCAGATTTTTTACATTTTTAAGAAAATCTATTTATTTTGATATACAGGGGTTGAATTTGATGATGCATCCATCCATTTTCATAGCAAATACATCAAGTTATGTAAAAATCCTGTAATGTTTGGGATAAAGTTTGGATGATGGGGAACTTGTCCAATGTCCCCTTAAGCAATGTGAGTTATTTTGAGATGTTTACATTAAATAGCTCCTGTGTGCTTTTTCCACCAGCAAATATGTTCTCCCTTTGGCTGAGCAATCTTATTGAACTTCAAATTTCAAGTCCCTATTTCATTAAATGCTTTAGCCACGATTACCAAAGTGGAAATCAACTTTCCGCAACACCTACTGATTTTATTGAAGTTTTAGAAAGTACTTCCAACTTATTATAACTAATATCCAGAACCATTTTCGATGAATTTGAACAATTATAGTAAAGCAGACAATTATTTGTGCTTTGAATTTTTTCATTCTCTGGAGAATAAGAAATTCAGTGATAGTGTTTCTAGAAATAAATTAAATAGGGGTACAAAACTTTAGGAAAATAGAAACACTGCTGACAGAATGAATGAAAGAAATGAATTTGGCTGACATTTTTAGAGCAAATAATATGATTTGGTTTGTTTGCTTTGATTCTATTAAGGTCCTTCTTTGATTCAAATAAGTTTTCACAAGTGTTCATACCCAAGTGGATCATGGGTAATGACTTTAATTGCTACTGAATGCTTTCAGATGAGCTATCCCACATGTAAATACTACACTTTTATTAAATCTTGCATGTGAAACTGTAGATAATAATATAGGTAAGAAACACCTTGTTATACAATTGTCACTACTCCATACAATGCTTTTAATTTTCAGCCAGTTTCTTGGAACTCCCTGGAGATTTTGGATACAGTCAGTTAGAGTTTTACTATCCTAAATACAGAGCACCTCCTGCCAACTTTGCATGGATGACAGGTATGTCAAGTTGTCATGTGAGTGCAAGAAAGTCGTATCTGCAATAGCTGCCATTTGTCATTAATTTAGATTGCACACTGTATAATCTCCAGTCTTTGGTCAGTGGTTCTTGAAATGGTTCTACAGGTGACACCATCACCTGAAGAACCATTTCAAGAACCACTGACATAAGACAGTGGAATTTGAAGGAATTTTTCGCATTCATGTGACAAGTGATGAAATAGATATAACTTAGGGCATCCATTGCAGATACGACTTCCTTGCACTCACATAATGAAGTGACACCAGTGTTAAGTACTAATGGCCAAACAAAAATTTATTGGGCAGTGTAATCACAAATCCAGAGTGCAGGGCCCCATTGTCAGTCAATGCAACCCCTACCGTAGATTTTGTTTACATTGTCCAATCATTTTTTATTTTGCCTATAGCTTTCAGCTACCAGCCCCCAAATTTGCAAAATGTGATATTCTTATTATTCAGAATGATACATAGCAATCGAAATGAACAGGGTGTCCACGAATGATTTGTATCCGGTTTCAAAAAATCAGAAAAAATATTAAATCATAATTTTTCATAAAACAAACAGCTTTTCTACAATTGTGGATAAGTCTTCTACATTTTCCATAGGTTTCATCAAAATATCATGCTTTATTGCTTTGTGCGATGACGTTATCGAAACTGGATGCAAACGTGGTTTTGATCTGTACAAATGTAGGTATAACACTGGTATAATACGAAAAAATACATAGCATGCACACTTACTAAAGTTTGGAAAATTTAATGAATACAACTTGACCAAATTCAAATTTTCTTTCTTTGCTTTTGTAATTTCTATGATCTATAAAAAGCAGTATGTTGCGCAGACTTCTGAATCTATTGCTACTCAGATTTTGGCGGGCAAGTTGATAAATCGACAGTGTCAATGATTATATCAACATAGTTCCCGGCGTTGAGGTTTTCTTCAACAAATACTGGTCCTAATATAGAGTTGTTACCCATAATACCCATTTAAACTAACTTCTGGTTGTCATTAGCAATGTCAGATGTAAAGTTTCTAGGTGGGTTTCCTTAGGCACGTACATGTAACATCTTACATTATTTGTACTGGTTATTGTAAGGCTGTTCAACCGTAACCAAAATCGTATGATTTCTTTCTCAAGGACATTCTTATATCCATCACAGTCAATCAATAAAACCTTATTGTATTTCACGTTTTAACTTTTCTATAGAAAAGTAAAGGGTGTCAGTGTAGTCAGTTTAAATTGTTGTTTAAGTTCAACAATTTCTCTGATTACAAATTTACAATTCGCAAAATATACCCTGTTTGGAAAAAAATCTATAACTTTCAACAGCAACATGCGATTTGAAAAATTCAAAATTCTTCAGAAACCATAAGACATGTTTAACCTGAAAATTAACAAGATTTGACCAAAATGTTACCCATTGCTCCACAAAAAAATCCGATATCCGGGTATAAATCATTCGTGGACACCCTATATATATGCACCTTATGACGTCCATGATTTTTGTCTGATGCAATCTCTAAAACTGCAACGATAAATTTGTATTCCATGTGAAACTATACTTTGATAAATGTGTACAAGTCATGACCTGTATTGAACGAAAGCAATAGGCAAATGACAGTGTTTACAAAAAGTATGTAAACATGAGATTGTTTTGTCTCTGTTCTAATATGAATAGTTTGCATGTTCATTTTGCGATCCCATATAAGCCATTGCAACAACTTATGCATTGTTGCAATAACCGAGTCATGCGGTTGGATAGCTGGATGATGTCACTAGTTGATATTGACCAACGAATGGGCGCTATGGTTTTGTGTAGCAGTTTCAATTCAAACACATGGCAGTGCATGGGTTGAGTTGTTGACTAGATTCAAATAACAGAAAGGCCACAGCTGATTGGATAGCTAGAAAGAATTGCCAGGCCAATATAAACAGGGAATTTTAATAGTAGTTAACGTACTCCGGCAACTGATTGAACCGAGAATGCGGCTATCGAACCAGTCAAGTGATATTCCTCGAGTACGCACAATTTCACAATTTGGTGGAAAAATATAAGATGCGTATTGTGTTATAGTCAAGTAATCATGGCCACAACCAGGGCACAGATCACTACATGATCATGCAGCGTAGGTCTAGGTGTAACGCCCTCGACGCCAGCGTGGCGCATTCCCCTAACTTAGCCGGATTTTTAGAGTGCAAATAGACCTGTTTCCTATCTGTGCTTTCTCTATTGTAGTAAACTTGATATAGAAAAAGAATGATATCAAGGTGATTTTTAAACCTAATCTTGTTTCATGTTATGGTTTGCAAGGAATGTTGGCCATATTTCCCAGAGGAGTTTGGTTATGATTCATGATTGTTTGGGGTATAGTTTGTACATGCAGGTGCACTGGACTAGTGTAGATAGAAGACTTATTAATTTAAAATTTGGCATGCGGCAAAAGTTTCTTTTTTAGTAGTTTTGTAGGAGAAAGAAAAAAAAACCTTGAGGATCATTTTGAAAATAAGAAGGAAAACTGAAGAAAAACAAAAAAGAAAGGAATAGGGTAATATTTTACCATCCCCAGGCCCATGAAGTAAAAAAAAAAAAAAAAAAGAAAAAAAAGACAACAGAGAAAAGAATAACAAAGGGCTATATTTTACCATCTTCACACTCGTCAGCCTCAAACCGAGGCTACCAACCAGTGTTTCCGCCAAGGCCATATGGCGCGCCATTGGCGCTGGAGAGGTGAAAATTGGTGCAAAAAGTTTCTGAAAATAGATAAGAAAGATATTTTTCTAGCTTTATTGAGCCAATTTTCAGCCACAGCTTATGATTGTGGTGCAAGCACCTCTGAAACTTTGTCAAACTTGCTCGAATTGGCGCAAGCTCAAAAACCTTAGCGGAAACACTGCTACCAACTATGAAAAATGTGTCTAATTCCACCCTTTGAATCTGTGTTTTTACAGGTCCTGGTGTGTATTATGGTAATTTTGATTTCACTAGCAAATCTAAAGATAATGTAACCACAGACAGCAGGTTATTACCATACCCATTGAATGACTCGGAGATGGCACAAAACCCAAGGCCATTAGCTATTGTAGTCACAGAATTCCACGTACTACTCTTGTTCCAAGATAGGTAAGTGAAGGGTACTATCATGTAAAGGGTGTGGAGATACACTCTGCCCAATAAAGTAGAAATGCAGTATGTGTATTGCAGATATATTGCCAGTTACTTCCTTTTTTCTTGGAGAAATCCTGCAGAAATGAGCAGACGACCGAATTCTCTTTCATAACTAAAGGCAGTATCTACTATAAAACATGTGTAATTACAACTTTTTAGCATGAGATTTGAATAAAGTGAAATTGTACGTTTATAGGAAGTATCTGCTATATGAAATGCTTTATGAAATGCACATTCTGCATTTTGACTTTGTGGGGCAGCACTGCCCTTAATGACTTCTTATACAGTTTCGCCCAATGCTAGACTTTGATGGACACAAAATAAGTGGGCCTTTTCATGTCATGAATTAATATAGAAAGGCATGTGTGTAACTGAACACAGCATGGTAAAAGCAGAGGCAGTGTGTTTCTTGTGTTACTGGAGTGTGTTGCATAATTAACTTTGAACCCATTCTCAAAATTTATTTCATTTTGGTTGAAATTTAGTAAATTTTAAGCCTGTTTATTGGTATTTTTTTGTAAATTTAGACTTTTGCAAAAATGAGGGTGCTATAATACATATGCCAAATTATTGATTATATTTGAAAATGTTGTTTGATTTGTGAAGATTTTGGCTGAAATGATATCTAAAATATTATTCATACACTCTGCGTTAAGTGCACATTGAAATTGTAAATCTAATTGGACAGTTGGTAACTTATACGCATTCATTAATCAGGTCTAGTTGCACGCTGCGTATTGCATAGTGCGTTGTACAATCCAATGTACACGTACGCGTAACATGCTAGCGCTTGCATGACAAGTTTCATTTTAAAAGAAAGGTAAATATAATTACAATGATTAACATGGGACGATGAATGGTTGTATTTTCTATGTTTTATTGAAATAGCATAGCAAACACATTTTTAAATAATTATGCTGTTTAATTTCTTTATAATTTTATTCTAATCAATGTTGTTTATGAATTAGATTTATAACTGCTCTTTACTTGGCGCTCATGAAATTGAATACGCCAGAATAAGAATATCACAACTCCAATAGCTCTCTTCTGTAAATTATATTTATACAATATAAATGCATACAAATTTTTTTGAAATTTTTTTCACATCACTAAAATAGCATTTTCATGTCAATATCCTAATCACATTGTCACATTTGACCTTGTAGTTGACTTGTTTAGACATGTTAGATACTTGTTATAGTACATAGTGGCTATATTTAAACATCTATAATAAGAACATCCCAACTCCATGAGCTCCCCTCTGCAATTATATGCTAGGAAAATTATCTAACAATGTCTATCAAAGTCAATTTCAAGGTCAAATGTGACACTATGATTGGGATAAAACATGGAAATGCTTTCTAGTGATTTGAAAGCATTTTCAAAGATTTATATGCATTTATATTTTACATAACTTAACAGAAGGCAGCTTATGGAGTTGGGATGTTCTTATTCAGCGTATTCAATTGTACAAAAATAATGCACCTTGTGCTGAAGTCGAAATTGTCAAACTTGTCAAAGCCTCGTGAGTGCGGACAACTCCAACAGCATGCGGTGCATTATTTTTGTACAATTTCACTCGCGTCAGGTAATACGCAGTTATTAATCTAGAATTGACATCAGATGCTTCCCCGGATGCATTATTTGCATATTTAATTTCAGCAATACATAATAGTATATTAGTACACTAACAAATAAAATGTCCCCATTTCTATTGGGTTCAAACGACAGTGCTCGGTAAAGGAAAGTTTCACTGTATTCTCACCTATTTGATGATCAAAGAATAACAAGGGTCCAAATTCAAGCTGAAGGGTCTGTTGAGATACTGATGTTTTAATATTCGGACCATGATCTCAGCTGAAACACAGCTCACGCGGGTCAAATCCGGTGTGAGGGGAAAGTGGGATACTCAAAAAAAATTTGTTAGGTATACGTGCCGCACGGGTTGGGGTCTTGCAGAACTGATTTTAGGTCAAAAATAGAGTCTATGGGACCGATTTTTCTCCCAATTGAATTCTCTTTAACTCCTTTTTTTCCGTAAAATTACGACTATTTGAGCTAAAAATTTGCTGCAAATTAGGTTGAAAACTTCATAAAATACATTTTTGAGCCATTTTCATTGAAAATGGGGGTCTTTCAAACTGAAGTAATCTTGAAATGGGCATCTTGGAGAGTGGGAGAGGAGGCTTGAAAAGGGGTCTGGAGTGCGGCATATACCAGTACCTTCCATCAATGTAAGTGACCTCCCGGGGATCACTTACAAAACCTTGTTGTTTATTTATTTAACAATTCTCCATCATTTCACATCACAATAATAAATATATGAGAATTAGCAACATGTAGGTTGTGTCATGTCTCGGGTGTTTTCAGATATATGTGACATTTTGTGCAAAATGGACATGCGCATTGTTAAACTGAAAAGAAATTATCTTTCTTTGTATACAAACTAGTTTGGCATGCAATCTACATATATTGATTAATTGTGCGATACTTTTGTACAGTCTATTTGAGCTATAGTGGGAAATTGCCTTTTGTGACTTTACATTCATTTTGTCCTAGAACATCACATATTATCAGCGTAAAGTATCTCCGTAGTAATAATAGTTCATAAAGACTATACTTTGATCATCGCTAAACTAAAGGCGGGAATTGTTAGGCTTTTCTTCATCCGCAAGCAAAGCTAATCCCACCCACTTGCACATGCGATACGCACTGCGTCTCCTGTTAGTTGTGCTGTGTTCAGCTACGCACAAGCTTTTTTTTGTATCAATTCACGATGTGAAGTTTTAGCGTTGATCAAAGTGTACCTCGTCCATATCAAATGACATCAAAAATAAAGTCCTGTCGGTGTAGGTGCCTCCACGATTTTGCATATTGTTATTACTTTGGGAATAGCTTATGTCACAAGTGTACGCTTGTTGCTACCCTGGTTTGCGTGGAAGTCAACTCGTTTATGCACATAATTTCAGTGATTGTGAAACGCCAATGATCGCGTGTGTTACACTCGAGTTAAATGATGCAGTACGCAAGCAAACTTAAAAAATAAAAATACTGTATATGTGATGGGTCGAATTCAGTAGAATTGACTATGGAGGATGTTGCCATTTTGTTTTTCAGAATGAAAGTAATGTGTGTCTTAAATGAGCAGCTAGTAGATGAAGAAGTCTTTCAGCCTGTGAGTAGCGTCCCATTATTCTTCACTCTGAAATTAGTCGTATGAGTATTATTTGAGGTTTTGTTGTACAGGCACGGTGGCTCCTTCGGTGGAAGCTACTGCTGTGTAGGAGGCCCTGTTGCATGATGATAATTAAAACATATTAGAAGAATATTTATAAAGACATTAGTAAAAATTTACAAATACTCAAACTATGTACGTATGAGTAATAATGAGGGCAGGGCTGGACATTGGTAGTTTATTGCACCAGCCAGTCAGGCGGGTATAACTTTCCAAATTTACCCATCCGACAAGAAACTTACCTGCCCGATGATTTAAAAAACAAAAGGCATTACAAACCAGTAACAAATTCAAAATTTGTTACAAGTGGTGCAAATTTGGGTGTGTTTTCACACAAATAGGAAATGTGTGTGATTTTTGCAAACTAACTCAAGCTTTTGAGAATAAATTTGGTACATGGATTGTTTCACTTTTCTTGAAAATTAATAGTATTTTTATGAGTGGCATTTCAAATTCCCTAGTGATACGCCCCTACTAAAACTGAATTAGAGGAGATCATTAGATGTTGGTTTATTTACTCAAAATAGACTCATCATAATTATACAAATATACGAAAAATTTAACCCGCCATGTCGGGTAGGTAGCTTTCAATTAATACCAGCCCGACACGAAAGTTACTTGTGAGTAGTTGGCTGGTAATTATAACTTTACTTAAATGAGTGCTACTATCAATTGATATAACTATCAGCAGTGTTTCCGCTAAGGCTGTATGGGTCGCCATTAGCGCATGAGCGGTGACAATTGGCGGAAAATGTTTCTAAAAATGTGTGAAAAAGATATTTTTCTAGCTTTATTGAGCCAATTTTCAGCCACAGCTCATGATTTTGGCGTAAGCACCTCTTAAACTTTGTCAAACTTGCTTGAAGGGTGCTCGAATTGGCGCAAGCTAAAAAACCTTACCAGAAACACTGACTATCAGGTAGATAATGTAAGGGGCATTGGCATCCATTACTCTAAAAAATGTATAAACATTCATAATATGACAGGTGAAACAATAAATCATAGCATTTACTCGATCTAATAACAAGTTTTGTGTGACTCTTAAACAATAAATGATGTCAATTTTTGATAGGGAAAATAAAAACATAATTAATGGTTTATGTCCTATACAAATTGTAAAACTTGTATACTGTATAAATTTTTAAGTAAGCAACAAGCAACCAGTTAAGGGGCCTGTTAACCCGGCCGTTTTTTCGGTAGCAGAATTTAGTTTTTCTGCAATTTCTGATACTTCAGCATGTTACCTTTTATTACAGACAATAAAATACCACAAAACAAAACTTTTAAACTTATTTATAGGTAAAATTAAAAGATCATTTTGACATT
>JXSR01S021619.1:21545-34347 GCA_000969725.1 Ophiothrix spiculata | reverse complement strand
TTGTGCTCTTCTTAACAGGTGGTGCTGTGCTGCATAGCTTGTTATGCTATCAATTCTTTCTGAATCCACAGCTACAGGCTCATCTGGCTGATCATCTGATAGCCACAACTCTTATTTTATAGTCCTCTCCTGGTTTAAGTCCTGATATAACACCCGTTTGTTTTCTGCGGGTAAAACTGGTGAACCACTGAAGTTTTCTGTGCTACCTGCATGACGGTATTGTGTGATGTACCCAGTAACAATGGTTTGTAGCTCATCAGGTATGGTCAAGATGACAGTGGCTGAAGTGTTGGTGGTCTCAACATCAGTAATCACTGGAGCTACTGGTTGAACTGGAAAGCAAAAGACAAACTTATTAAAGCCCCCGACTGATGCAGAGAGGATTATACAGAACAGGTTTTTTTCATGGTTGGTATCTGCCATGATGCAAAGCGAGAGACTCATCTGTCTCTTGGAGGCAAATTCCTCAAACATGCAAACTAGAGTTTCAGCAGATGGCAGCAACAAGACTGCTGTCCTGGGTAAAACACTTTGATTATTACCCAAGTTGTCCACAAGTAATTTGGCATTCCTCTCAGAGATGGATTTAATGCTGTGTGAGATTACAATATTGTTTGCACCACTATGGTTAGGAGATGGATTTATGTCATCAACAATCAACCACATACCTTGACGGTAGAGAAGCTGTAGTTCACAAAATGGCTGATGGCTGGTTACAGTGATTATTCACAGCCGTCACTCAGATACATTAGCAGGAGCTTGTCCACTGCAATCAGCCAATCACAATTGGCGTAGCTGCTTTCTTTTTCTCTTATGTTTTCTGTGTCCACATGCTTGCCGCCCCCCCCCCCCCTGTCTTGACTTGAATGAGTCCAGAGCTCATGAACGTTTAAAATGCACTCATGCATAAAGTTATTAAAAGTTCAAACACTGCTCGCGAAATGACGAGCTCAAAGTTCACGTAAACACGAAAATAGCAAATAGACCAAAAACACTAAACTCTGTAGAACATCTTACTCTAATGACAATGTCTAATAGGGCGCTAAAGTAGCACGCATAAGTAACTGATGAACGTGTATGTACAGAAGAACTTTATATACAAATCATACAGGTGCTGAGTTCAGTAATCCATCACAAAGTCTTCAAGATATGATGGGGGCTTGTGAGGACGTGCCGAACGTCTTGGACCGCTGGGCGTAGATGTAGTATCGCTTGCTGAACCATTCTCAGTGATAGCTGAAGCTGGACGCTCAGGATCTGAAACTGCTGCTGGGAGCATGTATTCCTCGGATGCGGCAGGTGTGCTATATACCAGAGGAATGTGTAGGGTTTCCTGTTCTTAATAGGCGGTGAGGCTGGTGTGGTCAATTCCAGCGGAATCTGTGGAGGTCCTGGTGGTTGGGGCTCATTTATGATTGGTTCATCCTCGTCTTCCATATGTGTAGCCTGTTGACCCAGGTAGGGAAGACGGGAAGGTTCCAGGTATGAAGGCACTTTGAAACACTCGGCCTTCTTAATGCGGTAAAAAGCATTTCTCAACTGGGAGCCTATGAACTTCTGAACATTGCACCACAGGCCATTGACAGATGTAAACAAATAACGACTTCTGGCATGGGATTTATCACGGTCAGTATGAAGGTAAACAAGATCCCCCACCTCAATTGTGTGGGACACGGTGGGCTGATGGAGGATAGCCTTTGCCTTTTCACTGTCCGAGCTACTAACGTTAGCTGAATGTTACCGAAAATGTTTGTTTTCAAATAACGTTCAGATAACATTAAAATGTGGATCATTTTTGACATTCGTTGAACAACGTTAGTTCAAAGTTGTTATGTGAACGTTAATGTAAACCATTTCATATGTTGCTTTTACATAATTAAAATTAAGGAAAAAAGAACACAATTTCAACTTATCTTGCGGAGTGAATTCCTAGAATGGTTCTCTATTAACACTTAATTTATATGGGTTTATGTAATGTTTCAGTTACTAGAGACCCATCATAGTATTATATAAAAACCACCAAAATGAATACATTAGGCCTACTACATCATATCTAACCAACATCAATAGTCATGTTTAGGCTTCTTTCGTTTTAACTCTGATCACTTTTACTTAGCGCCAACATTTTAAGGCTTAAAACGTTCTATAAACGTTCTAAGGATGTTCGCCTAAAGAGATAATAAAAAAAAGAGAAAGAGAAAATTAAAAGAAATGATAATAAGTATAAATTTATAGATAAATAAATAAATTAATTAATAAATAAAAATAAATTATAAAAATAACTAATCATTCTTGTAATAAATTTAGATAAATTATAACAATATTTACTGTAGATAATTGATTAATCCTTTTTTATCATATTAAATAACATTTTAGCTTTTTAAACAATTTTTTAAATGTTATGAGCACTCCTTGTAACGTAACATAGATTTTGTCGTGAACGTTCATAAAATGTTGGTACAACATTTCTAGAACATTTCACCAGAAGATCTTGTTTTGAATGTTTACTTGATGTTAGTAAAACAATATAAAATCTGACATTCCGTAAACGTACAATATTACATGCACGTTTACTGTGAACGTTTATGTAACGTTAGGTAAAGGTTATCAAAAAAAGATTTAAACGTCCAATTTGAACATTATCAGAATGTTTAGGAGACGTTCAGGAAATGTTTATAAAACGTTATGCTGACGTTAAAATTGAATGTTATGTGAACCAATTCATCTCTCACTAACAGCTTTCTTGGCAACTGGATTGTTGTTGATATTCTTGATACAGCCAACTTCAATGCTTAAGTGATGCTGCTTCAGAAGGCTATCATCTGAGAGACGGACAAAACCCGGGGCTGTATCGGTCCTGATAACAACTGGAGGACCATCCAGAGGGCGCAGTTCAATGCAAAGGCAAATCAAAGCATCACAGAGCGTTTCATGATGTTCATTCTCTATGATACACGAGGTGGTGAAGGATGTGGACGTCTCGCGGAGAACAATAATGTACTGTCTACTCCGTCTTAGTACATCAGCGGCCAAGGAAACACCAACGGTTTCAGGAGGGTCACTTGTTGACTGTTCAAGAAGTGGTTGGGGTACACTGCTGAGGGATGCACAATGATGAAAGGCAGATGTCACTTGATCAATTGCCTTATCTAGGTCAAGGGCGTAGAAGTGGTGCTGGGTAACCAAGTGGAGTTGATGACATGTTGGATGTTGAAAACGGATATGAAGGGCGGTTAATAAGCTGATGATTATCTGACGTGGAACGATGATGCCGTCACATGGCGATGTTAGCGATTGCTCACGCCGGGTAACTAATAGACCATCCCTAGCAACAGATGTAACTTGAAAGTATCGTTTAACATCCTTGACATTGGTAGCCTTCTTGAATAGGCATGTACCCTGAGTCAAGTGGGCATGGCACCGACGTAAGTCTGGGCAATCCTGTTGGACATCCAACCAAGCAGCTTTACTTATGAACGGGAGACGGGCATTGCCTGACAGGACATCTTGGGTAGTTAATTATGTTCAGCACTGTTGCCTCTTCATCCCATTGAATAAAGGTGCAGATTTGACATGTGGGCTCGAGACAGTCCGGGGCGTTACGACTTGCAAAGTCACAGGGTATGTTGGCAGAACCCGTAAGATGGCAGACAGAGACCTGGAAACAACTAACTGTAGGAGCCCAGAACCGTGTCACGGGTTCCAACCCCGGTCCAGGTGCTGTATGTGCAATTGGTTGTCAGTCCAAACTTGCTTTCGCAGGTTTTCCTCCGGGCGCTCCGGTTTTCCTCCTGCACTAAAACGGGCAAATAAATCTGACCATCTGACAGAGGACCCTCATGGAAAGCAGTTCCAGACACTGATGAGGCTATCTTTCATAAATATGTCATATTTATTTATTTATTAGCAAAGCACAAGGTAGCGGGTTTATTCCGTGCACAAAACGAAAACTGGCAGGTTCCCTGTCCCTTTAGTGACAGTAACGTTCTAATTCGTCTTTCTTCTTATGGCAACCATTTAATTGGTCATAACTCCAAAATGCTTTGAGTTATTGTTATAAAACTTTGACACAACGACAATGACCACCTCGATTTTTTGTCACATGACCTTTTTGGGTCAAAAGGTCATGTAGAGGTCACAAGGGTCAAATATGACATTATGCTTTAAAAGTTTAAACTCCCCCAAATGTGTTTTTCCCTGCAGCATAAATACGCAACAGCAACTGACCCAAATATATGCACGGCAGCTGTGTCCATATCTTTTCAGAGGTCTAGTTGATCTTTTCTTCTTGCAACACTTTGATGTCTTATATCTCTGGCATACAATGAGCGATTTTGAATAACCCTCCTCTAACCAAGGGGTGATGTAACCCACCTACAATTATTGTTTCCCTGTAGCATAACAACGCAAAAGTAACCGACCGCAGAGTTTTTGGTAAACTTTTGCGGTCAGTTTCATTTTCATTATAAGATTGGTGGGGTGGGTTAGGGTAGGCCGTCAAAATTGGGGTGCAGGGGGCTGTTGCAATTTTGTGACATTTTTGACATTTTTAATCGCCATTTTGAAAAATATATGCATGCTATGTGGCTGAACTTTGCGGGGCATGTTAGAATTACCATTTCCCTTCTTTATTTGCATAACTCCATGAAATTTCGTTATCTAGAAAAGAATTGATTTTGGTTGCCATTTTTGCTAAAATTCCGTTTTGCGAACTGAAATACTTTAATGGCGTTGTAATTACGTAAAGCCAAGTTCATTGGGGTTTCCGTTCCAAAAATTGACCTTTTTGTTTGACCTTTGTTACCCCGTATGACCCCTAAGGGGGGATGGTGTTGGACCTTGGTAATTTGATCTTCTACAAAAACGATTTAGTTAGACGAGAGTTAAACTTGGCTGAAATGACCAGTTTGAGCCACCTCTTGCCTATGCCACCAAACCCAAAGATATGGTCATGAAATTTGTCCACAAACGTTATAGGATGACAAAAATATTACGGGTCATACGGGTTAACAAAGGTCAAACAAAAAGGTCCAATTGTTCGTCTTGGAACGGCAATCATATCAAACGTGTCTATAGTGACTCCGATTTGCTAAGTGTTTTATTTAGCGATTATCAGTGTAAGTATAATAATTATACAACCTTGCAGTTGGCAGGTATTGATTTTTAAAATGACCTTGACCGGAAATAACCTTTTGTCTGACCATTTTATGTTGTTCAGAGGGCTTCAATGTACCTTCATACCAATCTTCAATGCAATTGAAGCATTTTGAAAAGTTGACCTTTGACCTATAAAATTTGACCCCTATGTGAATAGGGAAAAAATGGTAAATGTTGGCTTCAGATAAAAACTTTGGTCGCACTATGCCTGCAACATTATACTTGACCGGATCAATGATAACATACAAACTCATATTGACAATCCATTGTAAAGAATTTCAACTTGTTTATTGCTCTACTAATGCCGACTATTTCAGCTACTTCCACCATTTACTCTACAGTAAACATTAAAAACTCATAGTGGCAATTCATTGTAAAGAATTTCCAACTTATTTATTATTCTATATAATAATGCCGACTAATTCAGCTACTTCCACCATTTACTCTACAGTAAACATTAAAAACTCATAGTGGCAATTCATTGTAAAGAATTTTCATATTATTTATTGCTCTACTAATGCTGACTAATTCAGCTACTTCCACCATACTATCACCATCAGTAATGCTGCTCCTTTGTTTCAATTGTATCTTACCTTTTCTTTCTATACAGGTGTACTGCCATTTTTTTTAAATTTTCTTTCTATATAATTACCTCTCATGTATCGATTTTGTCTACAATGAATGTTTGTTACTTGAAACATAATTTATGTATGTTAATAATGAAGATACACACTGCCGTTATTTAGATTAGGTATGGTATTAGTATTTCAAGCTAGATTTACATAGAGATGTACTTAATATGATAAATATTCAAATGAGGTTATTGTGCTCATTTAACTTACCAACGACACGTACGGTATGTTTAACCATTGTTATTGAAAACGAACCTTTTTTTAATATTTAAGACAATAAGTGTTATGTACACTGCAAATGGCAGAGAGCACATAACACGTATTCAAAACTGATACACCTATTGACCACCAGACACGTGATTTGTTAGAGAATAAAGATATACTTAACATGTGTGTACACTAGTTTCGAAAGAACGCATAAGTTCTTTTGGAATTAGTGTTCAAAATGGTCAATTTTGAACATTAGTGTTAAAAACTAAACACATGAAACGATGCTCACTGTTGTTTGAGGTGGACATTTATTCATTTTTAACCAAAAATTCAATTTTTTTCTTCAGAGAAAGTTTAAAAAGCAGTATAAATAACTGGAATGTATTGCATACTAAAGTTTTGAACCCATTCTCAAAATTTTATTTCATTTTGATTGAAATTTTGTTAATTTTGAGCTAATTTATTGGTATTTTTTTGTAAATATAGATTTGTGCAAAAAAGAGGGCGCTATACATATTTCAAATTATTGGTTATATTTGATTATCGATTATGTCGTTTATCTGTGAAGATTTTGGCTAAAAATGATAAATAAAATTTTCTTGACGTCATATGCTTCATTTGCATATCTAATTTCGGTAATACACATGCAGCATACTTCTTCTACATCCAAAAATGGGTTTTTATGAATAGCGCCATCTATTTTGACACTTAGAAATAAAATGTCCCTATTTCTATTGGGTTCAAACAACAGTGTGCTTGACATTCGTGTTTACACAGGTGTTCAGGTATTTCAGGTGTTCAAAAAGTAATATTGTAAATGCAAATGTTCAAAAGTTAACACTGACTCTGACGTCTGATGTGTTTAAATTTAAATATTTGAACACGTGACATGTGTTAAAAAGTGTAACAAATGTCAAATATTTGTCATACTACAAACGTATAGGAAACATATGAACACTGTTGAAACTTTGAAGTGGTGGTTTTCTTCTATTATGAACTGATGCAGTGAGAATTATCGTGAGTGTCCAAATCCCGGGGTCCAAAGATGCCATTGAAACCTAGCAGAACACTAGCGTTTGTTGTTCGGCAGAATTTGCAGTTTAGGCCTAATCACATCAGTTCTGCGGAACTCACGATTCGGATACCTATCTGAATTTGGATACATACGTACATTTTGTATCAAAATTGTGATACACGTATCACAATTAGGCTATGGAGGGGTATCCGAATTCTGATACGCCTGTCGTAGCGCAGGAAACAAATCGATAGCGCAAACTGGCAAGTTCATGTACTATATCTTTCTTGCATCTATGATAAATGTATCTGTGAAAATCTCATTTTCATCTATGCAATTCCAGCGGAACAGCTTCGAAACATGTCCTGATAGCTCCTGATCACAGAATGTAAATAGTTTAGTCAAAACTGTCTTAGAATTAAGATGACAAATTAATGATGATAATGTTATTTACTTATGTACATACCACTATGGTTCGTGGTGAAGCTGAATATTAATTTCAACTGTTTTTAATCCAAATTCAGATACGGGTATCAGAATCTTCATACGTGATATCTAAATTCGGATACGTATCTGAACTGACATTGTGCTGTGTATAAGAGATGACACTGAGTTCAAAACATGGTCCAATTAACGTAATATGTGGACAAAAACGAGTACACACAAAGAAGAATACTCCTTGTACCGGATTAAGCGTAACACACATCAAGGACGAAGCCAAGATTTGTCGATATTTGGGCAGGATTATTCTTTGTGAGTTCTCGTTAATTTTGGCCAATTGATCACGTGATCAGCGAAGAAACGTTAACCAGTGACTATGAGAAATAGTAATCAAAAGAGCTATGAAGCAGGGCCGTACGAAGGTATGTAAGCCAAGGGGGGCAAAGTCATTTACCGTCCCGAAATTCATGTTTCGTCCCGATGTATATACCGTCAATTTGTTTGTAATGCGCGCGAAGCGCGCGAAAATTTTGCTATTTTCAGCCAAAAATCGATATAAAACCATGATATTTGTGCTAAAATTGGCTTATTTTGACTAAAAATTTGTAGGACAGTAATATCGGGACGGTAAAAGTAGTAAACTATCGTCCCGATATTTTAATTTTTGTCCCGCCAGCGTCCCGATTTTTGAGCCAGGGGGGGCGACCCCCCCCCCCCCCCCCCCCCCCCCCGCTTCGTACGGCACTGCTATGAAGTATATTGGGATAAAGTGTCAGGGGCCTGGTATAGTTTAGACACGCTGATGCGGTATTTCAGACTGTTACATATTAAATCACTTCGACAGCGAGTAAGTTGTGCAGAGATAACGCGTTTGGTAAGTTGTGCAGTTTATGCTTGTTTCAAATTTAACGTCTCATTACTCTTTGTTATTAGACTTCAGGCCAATAGCTTTTTTCGTAGAACTTGGCCTCCAATTGTAGACATTTCTGATAAACACTAAGTGCCGTAGCGTATTCCATATTCCCTGCGTTCATATTCAGATATGCATCCAACATTTTAGTGTAATCTTGTGCTTCTTTGCTGGTGTTATTCTCTATCCAAAAATGATACAGATTTTGGTCTGCAGGTACCTATGGTGAAATTATAGATATAAAACATTGCATCAAATCCACTTTTTTTCATAATATACTATACTGTTATGTTAACAAATTTGATGTATGACAACACTTGGTCTTGCTTACAGTTTTTTCTTTAAACTGGAAACATATCAAATGCAAACGATTGATATTAAATATTCTAACCGAAAAAAGTCTGTATCACGGTTATCATATAATAGCTATTTGTAGACCAACTCGACAAGCCCTTTGCCCATTTGTAGCTCTATAGACGGCACCTTTACATTATATTTACTATTAGAAATATGACTGAAATGGTGGAATTCTATGTAGTTGTTATGAAACACTGGAATTTGTGTTCCACCCTGTAAATATTTGATCCATCCTATAAATAGAATTAGAAAATTTATTAGTATCTTCCTCATATCACGAGCTTTCAGAAAATTATACCTTTACTAGTGTCAGGAAAAAATGCTAGAACAGGAAACAAGAGTGTCTCTGATTTGCGACACTCAATAACCATGCACTCAATGGCATGTAACACAAAGGTATCCCAGTTTACGAGCGTCAAGATCTTAAATGTTTTCTTTCGATTCGATGGGTCATTTATTGTTTGGGTTGTCATTTTTTTTACTTAGTCTTACCCTGTCCTTGATTTCATTAGCCATCCAGTTCCATAGGCGAAATAATGCTGCAAAAGTCACCATAAAATAATTTGGGTCCAGTGTCATTGAAATCCAGTTTTCATAATCTGCGAGATTTTGACCTGCTGGTCCCAGTTTTATTCCAGCTGCAGATCCAATATGCCATTCTTGACAAACATATTTTGTGTATCTGAATTAGTGCAAATATATAAAATAACAAATACAAAGTAAGGTAACAATCTCATTTTGCCAAGTTTGTTGACCAAAATACATTTTTTTTTGCACCCTTTTACCAATCCCTCAAGATTAGGCTAATTTACATTGATATCCAATGAAAATAAGCTTTCAAGCAATATATAACTTTTGTGCGTTTAAGGTGTATATACGGAGTTACAATTCGTTGAATACAAATTGACATGTTTTTATCAATATTTTTGTGCGAAACAAAAAAATAGGACCAGTTAATGAGATAGAACCAGTTATTGACTTACGACCAAAAGGGAACACACCACAAGGTTACCGCCTATAGATACAAGGCCTAAAGTGGTACATACGATTTTGTTTTTCCCGCTTAAAGGACCGCAAAGGATAAACTAACAACTATCAAAATCCCCTAACTCACACTCTTAAAAAGCCCGGATCAAATGTGAGTCGAAAAGGATCATTTTTGATCCCTTCACGGTATCAAATATGAGCTTACCCTTTAAGGATCAAAATGATCCAAAAATCAGGATCACAATGCTTGATCCGAAAAAAGGATCAAATATTTCTTATAAAAAAGATCTGCCTAAAAATATCTCATTGAAGTAACTTAGCAGGGTTTGAACCCACGCCGCACGTGCACCATGAATTACGAGACCATCGCTCTAACCACTCGGCCACGGGGAAGCAGCTGTCAAATGTGCTGAAATCATCGTATTTATACCATTGTATACATTCCCGGCTATGAAGTGGATATGGGGTGTACTCAAATATGAGACAAAAAGATCCCGTTAGATCCAAACGCGGTATCAAATATGAGATCATCCTTTCCGTATCAAAGTAATCTAGAAATACGGATCAAAACTTTGATATTGTAATCAAAAAGGATCAAAACAAAATGATCCTAAAACCGGATCAAAAATCCTGGTGAATTTGATCCATTTGTATATATTGATCCGAAAAAGGATCAAATCGATCCACATTGGATCAAAAGTGACCCTTAAAGGATCAAAATAAAATGATCTGGAAACCTACTCGTATATTTGATCCCGGTGTAATGAGACTGAGTGTCCCCCAAAACCAGGCGTCCGGGTCCAATTGGACTACACGGAATAAATCGCAATCGATGATTTATTGATCGCACATGTACAAGTACGTTCTACACAATTTAACAGTAGCTAGGACATTTCAGTCACACGGACGCTGTATTTCATTACACAAGCCTTCTAAGAGTGCATATTCGTATAACCACCATACCCATCCCCTTGGTAATACAAGGGTTAAATAAATTCGGCGATCAGTGATAGAAAAAAATATAAATATGTGGGGATCTTTGGGTAAAAGCACGTGTACCTGTATAAAGTTAGGTTCTTTTTGGTTACAACAATGATCTGATCAAAACTGGGGTCACCTCCTGAATGGAACTGCCCCTGGATATACTCACTTATAATACACGATTTTCCAAAGGGCAGCAACGTCAGCTATGACTGGGTCCGTTGCCTTGTTTTGTACTATCCCCAAGTAGGAGGTAGCTTTTGCACAATAAGCAGCCATTTGAACTGTGTATTGGCCTGAGCAAGGAAACAAAATCAAGTAACTTTCGTTATTAATATAGCATCACACATGTTCGGTTTTGTTTTGTTTTTGTGCGTGTATCTATGTTTACAGTATATTGAGGATATAATTTTTATTAATATCTCTGTTGGCATGGATTAATCAACTTGACTTTGACATTTTGTATATTTTTTATAACTTTTATTAAGGTTAGGAACTGTAAGTTATTCTGTAATGTGTTTTCGATGAGTGAGGACTACTCTACAAGTATGGCGATATCCATTTAAGAGATCATTTCTCCAGTTAAGTGGATTGTGATTTTTTTTCTTCAATGCATAAGTTACTTGGTTGCGGTATCTTTTAAGCACATATACACGTTATAATGGCTGGTTTTCCCCACTGACGTACCCGGACTTTCGATATTGGTGCTGCACAGTTTTCATTAATTTTGGGGTTTTACCGACACCGGATTTTTTTTAAGTCGGCCAATAGTATCAACTTTCCTTCTAATCAGATACACCCTATTTTTTCAACTTACTTTTCTTTTCCATGTTGCTCAAGTATAATTTCTCGTCAGTTGTTGTAACTGTACAACAAACTATTTGGATGCCGCCACAGCCTAAGATCCTTACTCATCTTTAAATTTATATATTAATATGAATATTGTCTTGTATGTGTCACAAGTTGAAATAACTGGTAAACCCCAACTAGTTTACCAACAGTCACTTTCGGCGACCGACAAACGAACTATTGGTGGTACCTGTGCACCAGGTGCACTATCTCTGGTTACGCCATTGGTTTTCCACCGGAACCTTTGCACATTGATCCAGTGTTCACTATTGCAAGCCAACGGGTAGACCTCGAGGTGTAGACGTTACCCTTGTAGCGCTTTCGTGATCGAAACCAACTACGGTCCGTGACGTATTTGACTTAACCTTCGTCCACCTAAGAGGGAGATGGTTACCCCCCCCCCCTCACCCTAACGGATCGTTGCTGATTGCTCCAAAATGCAAAACAAAGCGACCCCGGGCATTTAAGTAATTATTTTTACATCTTTTGCGGTCATTTTGATGGAAAAAAAAGTCGGGGTAGCACCTTAGATGGGTTAGGGTAAGCCGTCAAAGTCGTGGCCTATATAAAAAGTCGCCATTTTGAAAAATATCTGCATTCTAACAAGCTTAAACTTACAGAACATGTTAGAACTACCATTTTTTTTTCATTAGCAAAAAACGCGATGAAAATTCGACATTTATAACTTTTATAGCGATTTTGTGATTTGGTTTTTTTTTTTTCAATTTTCGCCGAAAATCAGATTTCGGCGAAATTTTCCGACCTAAAGAACTTTATGACGTCATAATAACGTAACGCCTTGACCAATTTTCATGAATTTGGTATCAATAAAAAGAAGAGACCCTACCCTATACTATGATATAAAACAACCACACTTTTGGCACGTAAATTTCATTCTCCCCCCCCCCCCTTAGGTGACGACGTAGTAGAAAATATGTTAGGTGGACGAGGGTTAAATGTTTGGATCGCATTTCCAGAAAGTAAGAAAATATCCATGGGAAAAATATATTGGACTGAGATAGACATTTATCAGACTAAGATAAGCTTTGGACGAAACAAGTGACATTTCTTACCGTAGTCATGTGGGTCAAGTGTTCCATCCGCTATCCCTTGTATGTAAGTAGTGTTTAAATTTGCATTAGCCTGTGTTAGAGAGTCAGCCCATAGCTTATCAGCAAACGTATCCCCGCTTTCGAATTTACCTTTGCTTGCCGCATTTCTATAAGTGTATAAGTGTATAAACAAACAAATAAACATATAATT
>JXSR01S021618.1:15977-30209 GCA_000969725.1 Ophiothrix spiculata | reverse complement strand
AACATAGCGCACCAGCATAATTTAAAACAAAAACATGCAATTAAATGCTTCAGCTTCTAATTTGTACAAAATATATTACTTCTCTTACTTCTCTCGTTTCTGGCAATAATTTCTTTAAAAATTCCCAGAAATTTGGTTTCTATATCCACCATTTTTCTCCACTTGATGGAAAGAAAAACAAAGTGTTCACAGTCATTATGTATATCTACTATATAGGCCAAACAATAATTTATTGGACAGTGTAAACAAAAATTCAGAGTACAGGGCCCCATTGTTTATAAATACAACCCCTGTAGGTTTTTTGTTTAAATTGTCCCTGAATAACTATTTACTTTGCCAGTCCAAAATACCAGAACTAATAATATCCTAACTGACTTGTAGCGCATTTGCCCTACAATGGCCATTTAACAATCTGATTGTGTAGTACAATAGCATTTCAGACCAAACTTAATTAGGAAAACTTCAAAACTCAACCTTCTGGCCGGTTGCTACTGTTATGAACAATGGCAACTGGTTCCAGACGGTCAGCCGCCGGTTGAATTTTGAAGCGTACCCTTACCAGTACCTGGCTTCCCCCTCTTCACAATCCTAGATACAAAATTCTATGATATTTATAACATTTGGCAGTACAAAGCCAAGTTAACCCCAACAGTGGATATATTACACTGAAGGGATGCACAGCTCAAAACTGGGATCAAAATACTTTTTAGGACTATGAGGGTTGCTTTTTCTGCCAAAAATAGCCCATGTAGTGCATTTTTATATTTACTCACAAGGGCTATTTTGTAAAAAGTCAGGGCTACATAGTCTGTCAATCAAGAGTATTTCTAAGCCTGCCTCCAGAGCGTAAAAGACACAAAATTGGGATGAATTTTGGTTTTTTGATGCAGGAGGAAACCAAAGTTTTCGGAGCAAATCTGTAAGAGTGAGTGTGGATCGATAACCTATTCACAAACAATTCTGGCTGACTGATAAAGATTGAACCTTCCTGCAGTGGTCCTGGTCAAATGCAATTTGAAGGACCTATGTACATCTCTGCCAACATGCTCCTCTTAAAGTAGTGTTGCATAGCTGGTGGTATTCTAAAGTTGGTGACAGTAGAGCGTTCCATAGTAGGGTTGACAATACGATATCACATGCAAGAAGAAGCTTATTCAACAGTTGCATAATGAAAAGATCTTCCAAAGTCTTGCATACTCATATAGATAGCTTTAATACACACTGGTAGGTATAATCTGTGGCAAAATTTTCTCTTTTAATTCTTTTTCCAAATTGTCATCAATATAGTTTATTTGTGGCGTAATTGTTCCACGAGAGGCATGAGAGATGAGTTAGGTCCACATTGCCTCATAAATGGGTGACTGAGTAGCTCAAACGCCGAAGCTCGTTGTGTTGGGTCACGCACCAACATACGCTCTAGGAAGCCCTGTAATCTTGGAGAAGCCTACAGAAAAACATGAGAGAATTGCAAATACTTAAACTTAAATGTGACATATCATGTGTATTAAGAGGTTTAAATCATGATATTTAAAACTGTACTCTGGCAAAAGAATGGTAATTTGACTGAGAATGCAGCTACCTAGTCAGTCAAGAGTTATTGCTTGCGTACGCACAATTTGGCGGAAAAATGTTACGTACGTATTGTGTCGTAGTAAGTAGCGTGAGACCAAAACACAGAGCAGGATCAATACGCACTCGCGCAGCACTGGTCACGGCATGGCCCAGCATTGAACAATCTCCTAACTTAGCCAAATTTATATAGAGTTCAAATACTCCTGTTTCCTATCTGTACTTTTTAAATCTATGGTTAATACATGGGGAAAAAGTGGATGTTTCCAAAAAAAAACTGTACAAACAGCGAAGGGAAATATCTCAAACTACTAGGAGTTTGCCTAAACTGGATTTTATTGGTCCAAGACGAGTATACTGCTTTACAGCCTACTTCCACTGTAATAATTACAAAGGGCGATTAATTTATAAAGTTGATTGACTCTAGTACCCTCTAAATTCAAGGAAAACATATTTTTAATACCATGTTATAAACAAATGTGTTGTGCAATTGCATTTTCTCTATATAGTTGAAAAAGTGGATTTGTTTTGTAGGAACTTCAATGGTTAATTATTACACTAAATAACTTTAATCAACAATAAGAACAAACTCACAGTACAGAAAGTGACCAATATAGAATGAACTCAAATAACTTGTAAACACTCACCCTATGTGTACTCCTTAATTTTGGCGGTGGCATATCTCTGATCCGTCGCATAGCTTGTAGTGGAGGTTCATTGAAGAATGGTGGTTCCCCATCAACCATTTCCATCACCATAATGCCTAAGGACCAGATGTCAACCTGGAGGCAAAGCAGGGATAAAGGGTTCAAAAGTATTGCTGAATTATTACGGACATTTTAAATTATATATCTGGGTGATCCCAGATTCTGATTTGTTTAAACTAAGCACCGAGAGTTTGTGAGGTCGCACATTACCACCAAAATTCACTGTTTTTTTTTTTGTGTCAATCACGCTTTTTGGGATCCATCACAAATTTTCACAATTTTCCCCAAAACACTTTTTACAATGTAAAACATTTCACAATTCACCAATAAGCTAACTGTAACATATAAATGTCGGCTAAAACAAGATGACTCCTAAAGTTTCCAAAGGTTTTTAAAAATGTAATTAATAACATAGGAATAATGATTTCAAGACCCTCCATTGTCATTGTAATTGTTGTGCTTTTTGATTCCGGGCGGTAAACATTGTCTGCGTATGGTCAAGTTTGGTGTTGAATACATTTCTATTGCAGATTTTTTTCGTATTTTTGGTAACAGTAATTAATTGGGTATCGCATATTTTCCTGATTTTTGACCTTTTTTTCACACATTTTCGCACTTTTTACTGACAATTCTCTGTGCAAATGATGTGATGCTTAAAAGTTCAGCAGGCAGATTTGATCTCTCAAATGCTTCGCCAACCCCAAAGTTATATAGGCAGATTCCACTAGTGTTGCTTCAAAGTAACCAGTAGATTCTGAATCGGACCGGTATACTTCTTAACCAGTTCTGAATCAGTAATCAGTATAACCCCCATTTGCCAATTATGCCTGAAACTGATTATTGAATCAATAATAATAATAATAACAATAACTGGTTTTTGTATAGCGATTTTCCATTTAGATGAAACCGCTCATGATTCGCTGCAGGTAGATCGTCACAGTCATTTCACTTCATTTAGGCGTTTTGCGGCCTTTTCAAGCGCATATCCCTTCGGTAGTTAGATTGTAATATGTACCCTTTATGCAGCTTCCCATATCCTGGGTGGGGGCAGACTATGATGGACAAATCTGGTGCAGGAGGAAGACCAGAGTACCCGGAGAAAAAACTGCGAATGTGAGTATGGACTGGCAACCAACCAATTGCACATACAGCGCTTAGACCGGGGATCGAACCCACGGCAGTCCTATGGGCTCATTGGTGCAAAGCGAGGGAAGTACCGCTGCGCTAACCCGCTTCCCCTAGTGAGTGAAACTTTACTTTAAGCTTATTGGATAGAAAACATGTATAGAATTATATTTGAAGACCTCTAATAAACCTGCCATATTCTAACTGCTAATAGAATAAATGTCGCATGTTTGTCTGAATCATTTACCTCTGGTCCATACGGTAATCTTGATATGACTTCTGGTGCCATCCAATACGGAGTCCCTACTAAGGATTTCCTTTTGGTCATTTCTGAGGAGACTTGCGCACAGAAGCCAAAGTCGGAGAGTTTCACCTATAATCGATAGTAAAAGAAAAGAAACAGCTTAGGAAGGAAATCCTACATCGGTCAATATGCATGGACTAGACACCCTAAAGTTTTTCAGGGAACGACAGGCACAAAAGAGTTACACTGACAAATTGTTAATCAAGATTGATAAATGCCCTGTACATTTTTTATGCAGTGAACCGACATAGTGGAACTATGCTTTAAGGACAGACTTAACAGATTTTTTTTTAATCATTCATGCTCATTCCAAGTTGTACCACGGGCTGTATGCAACGCGCTGCATATCACACAGTAGGATATGATTGGTTGTTCCCTCTATTGCCAAAACCACCTGCTTGTCGCTACAGAAAATTCTTCAGCTGTCACGATCGTCAATCATGAGCCGCGTGAAGTGATTTGAATTTTGATTTACAGGTATATGCTGTATATTATCCTGATTTTTTGCATTTTGTGGATGAAGTTTGGAGAGCGTTTGTTTTCAAAAAAGACAGAAAATGAGATTTGACATAAAAACAACTCCATTTGGACCATTCTCCTTGTGCATGCCAAGGCTGGGGAAGATCCACAACTTGCTAAAAATGTTTTTGTATCTTAACTCTTATATGGCTCATTCTCCGATAAACCGTGCAACTTTGGTTAGAGAAATGTTGAAATTTCGACTACTAACAACTCATGAAAAACATACAAAATCATAAACTCTTATATTTTCTGAAGAAGAAAAAGTTCATGGGAGATGTTTAAAAATGCTTGATTTTTTAACCATTGTATTCCCTATTCTTAAATTACGTATCTGTCGCTACGTATCTGTTTGAATCTTATTTTTAATATTCATTATTGAGGAAATTAGTTTTCTTACAAACTTGATCATTACACTAAATTAGGAGCTCTACACATACTACACTGTGGTGCAGTATTTCGCTCATAGTGTGCCGCGTTTTGTGAGAAGGCAACAAAATGTGCGTTACGTATCTGTCGCGACGTGACAGTCACATAGGGTTTTTTTTTATATTAATATCCTTGTAAATCATTACTGTAAATATATAATTCTATATAACATATATGTTATTCAACACTGAAGTTTACTTGATAAACCTAATGCGGAATCATCCATCAACATATTCATGTTCACACTTTGCAGGGCTGTGATTGAGGTTTTTAAAAAATCTTGGAAGAATGTAATTGAGCGAAGCATCTTCATAGCCGGGGCTCCAAGCCAGAGGGTTTCTACACATTAAATATTGCAGGAAACATCATTTCAGAGGCAGTTTCAGATTAAAATTCCTTTATCATGATTTTTTAAAGTTTGTGTGATCAGTTTTTCTACCAATTTACTCTTGAAAAAATCCTGGGATATATTACAAAAAGTCTGGAAATCAAGACAAATCTGGGCAAATCACACCCCTGCACTTTGTTATCGATTTTAGAATTTGCTACGTATCTGTTTGCAATATTGGCGACATGCTTTAAAAAGCTCTTATGCCATATCAAATACTTCATATAATTTAACTTTATATGTCATTATCAATACCTATTACGGGCTGTTAAATAGTGTGCATTGCGTTTGATATGCCCAAATATTTTAGGAACGGGCCACATAAAACATAAAAAGTATGGCTGGCGACATGGGGAAAAGTAACGATTTTGCATTTTCAGATTAATCGTTATCTACTTTCCTGGCATGCTAAAATGTTTAGCTTCACACATGTTACTAATGTGACTCTAATGTATCAACTAGACCACTCAAATTATTTGTAATAGGCTTAACAACGCTTAACAAGTAACACAAACATGAGCAACACCAAAACGGCAAAGTTGCACACTTTATCGGAGAATGAGCCATATACTTATATGTAAGACTTATAATTAAAATGGCACCAAAAATTTCTGGAAATCCTAACTTAAATTTGCATTCATGAATATTTGAACTTCTTTTTTCTTTTTGAAATTTAGAAACAAATGCCAAAAATAGGTCAAGAAATGTCAAAAATCATGATTTTGGGCCTACTTTTTGCATTTGCTCACAAAATAATCAACAAGTTGAGAAAATCCTTCCTGAACATTTGTTTCTAGATTACAAAAAGTAAAAAAAAAAACATTTTGGACATCAATGGCATGGCCACCATAAAATCTACTTCTAGAAATCCATACTTTTTATGTGTTTTATACAATTAGTTAGAGAGTTAGAGTACAAAAGCCGTTTATGTCAGTTGTGTGTTTGATAATTGATTGCCCCCAGAGAACCTAAATATTTTGCTGATGTAGCTTTTTAAACATGACCATCTGTTACACTGTAATTAAACAATACACCATTCTTCTTAATTACAAACATTCAGAAAAATAATAATTAAATTCCAATGAAACCATACTTTGTAAACAAGATAATTAATTATAATGAATTGAAAATTATTTATAACTTTGCCCTGCCTTGGTTATGACAGTTGAAAGTTAGGTTTCCTGTTTTTCATCCCATTTATAGCAATACAAATGCAGCTTATTTGCTCATTCTATTCTTGACCAATAAACAATAGACCTTTTCAAAACACGACTTTCCGAGAATTTCCAAAGCTAATTTTACACTTTCCGGCAATTGCCCACAGAAAAAGTGATTCTTCAACACAATAACCAGAATGTTAAGTTCGCGTTCGCGTTCTCGTTAACTGGTTGCGTGCGAATTTGAACTTGTAATTAGCGCTAGCACTAGCACTAACGAGTCACTTCTGGGCCCTATTTCATAAAACTTAAAATCAACCTTTTAAATGTAGGATTCATCGTATCTTTTGTTAGATGAATAAAAATCAGAAAAAGTCTTTATTTTAAATTCTTATATGTGATAGATGATTATAATAATAATGGCATTAATATAAACTCTAAATTTAAAATTCTATCCAGAGTTCAAATGAACAATTCATCCTAAGTTTCATGACTTAGGTTGATTTTAACTTTTATGAAATAGGGCCCTGGTGTGATTGCCCTGATGTGACTTGAAATCTTAAGCTTAATCAGCCGACTTCAAATGGAAATTTTACTCTTTGTGTCTGTGACCTTATGGTACCATAAGCAAAAGTTGTTCAGAATTAGTGTATCTTTAGAATAATTTATGGGTCTGGTTCTAATTATTTTTCACTTTTATTGCACTGAAATTCAAGAGAATTTTCGAAAATTCTGTTGACAAAATCGTGCATACTGATGAGCTTGTACGTGATTGGTTGAAAAAATGGCCATTTGATCATGTGATCAATGTTCCGGAGATTTCCGAATGGATTTTGAAAAGGTCTATTAAATATCAGGAATGCAAGTCAAAATCTCCCGAAGTGTCAATAAATGTACTAGAAAAGATCACCCATCCTATTCTTTTATATAGGAAAAAATTTCCTGACAACAAGATATTTTCAGTAAAATTTCCTCAATTGTGAAAATTTCCTGACAACTTACATCCCTTAAGTATTATAAACATATTTCCTTGATTTTACAGTTGAAGCTTGGAATTGATTCAAAATCTAGTGTCTTATCTTGTTTAAATTAATCCACCATAGGTCAAACAATAATTTATTGGACAATTTTAACAAAAATTAAGAGTACAGGGCCCATTGTTTGTGAATGCAAGGGTTGGAAACCATGGATTTTTGTTTTTTGTCCAATAAATTGTAATTTTGCCCATAGGATATTCAGTAGGACAGCGTAAGGTGGATTTCACTTGGGGCCTTTAGTAACAGCAGTGCTGGAAAACCAACGAACCTAGCTTAGAGCAAATCACAATAGTTCCCTCTGTCTGAGCAAAAAAAACCCAAAAATCAGATTTTTTGTCTTACCTTTCCGTCATGTGTTAATAATATGGAATCGCTCTTAATATCTCTGTGTATCACACCCTGTGAGTGTAGGAATGCTAAAGCCTTTAAGATAGCATTACACACATAGGCTATCTGCTCTTCTTCCATTCTGTAAAGAAAGATAGAAATAACTTAGCATATTTTGGTTGAATTTATGATGAGTTACAAATTCTAGTAGTTATTTGGTGAAGCAGAGATCTATATGATATGCTCAGTTCAAGGAATTTCAAAAGGGGAACCAGTACTCTCCCCCATTTTGATTTCATTGCTGTGTAAATCCTATGGGACGGCAGCTATCTTGGACTGTCGCTCACGGAGGTTGAGTTATTGTACCTCCAACATTTTACGATGCCGCGTGCCTCACTTCGAGAGTCTTTGCAAGGGATTAGTAAGAAAATTGGCATACTTTGGTCAGAGCAAGTCGCAATACACGCTACTTGAAACGCAGACACGGTGTGCGTGTGAAACAAAAATGCACATACTGTATATGCGTCAAGTGAAGATTTACGCGATACGGAGGTACAATAACTCTGCTCCATGAGTGACACAAGATGGTGGCGTATCCGTATTCTCCTATAAAAATTCCTTGGCTCAGTTTCATAACTAGGTGAAGCACACGTCACAGTCGATAATTTGCATATCCTTATGAATTAAAAATGCGCTCAGCGACAGGATATAATGTCTTGACGTGCTCAGGGGTAAGATACGAAACATATTGGGTCGCAATTTTTTTGAAAATATGATCATAAATTCTCTTAGTGGTTTGATAAAGCAATTTACTCGTACTCTTTTAAGTGATGCTTTAGCTCATGCTGTAAATATTTTTTCATTCATTTCTTGGTTTTTGTATACTAGCACCTTAGAGCAACGTTTTTTTGCACATATATATGTATTAGTATTATCAGAAGTAGTGTATGTATACTCTATAAACCTTGAAGTATGCAACAAGCAATCAGACTGTGTTACGAGATCAAAAACATATACCTTGTATTCTACAACATTGTGATCTGTTGTTTTTGTATTGTGGAAGAGACTATCAATGATTGATTAGGATTGATTAAGACCAAATCACTGCATATTAATACATTTGGTACAAGAATCTTTCATGATTTTGGTATTAATTTTTTGGTTAATTTTGTTGCTTCTACATGGACAAATCTTGGATATAAGTTCATTTGAATATTCAACATGATTGGGTACATTGTTATGATTCGAAAAGTACAAACTTATTTATTTCTGCGTATGGTTATATTGGTTTATGTGTGTTAATCGGCTGCTTGTTGCCTACTTCAAGATTTATAGAGTATAGTAATAGCAGCAGTAGTCATGGATATATTGAATTACACATATTGTACGTACACAATTTTCTTGTGAAAATATTCATTCCAATTCTACATCAACCCTCATTTTAATAGTGTTTTGCATGAAACATAAACATTTCTTTGGCCTTACTTCTTAATATGTGTGACAATGTCCGTGAGTGCTCCTCCTTCTAAGAACTCCATGACGACCCACAATTCATCTTCCACAAGGAAACTGTCATACATCTCTACAATGTTATTGTGCTTGTAGTCTCGCATGATAACAACCTGTATATGGAAAGATAAAATCATTTGAATTAATTAGAAAATTTTGTGCTAAAATTCAAGCTAGCACTAGTTCAGCCAGAGCCCTACCTACTCACCATTTTTTTTTTATTTATTAATATCATTAGGCAGAAAAGCCAGGCTAATCCCATTAGTGCATAATATGCATATGCATTAAATTCAAGGGATACCTCTGAAGTGTGAAAGACAGAATATGGAAAGAATTTTCGATTTTGGATGCAGGAGGAAACCGAAGTGCTCAGAGAAAACCTGTATGGACGAGTATGGATTGACGGTCAAATTCACATACAACCTAGGTCCGACTGGGAATCAAACCCAGGCTAAAATGGTCAAAGGTGAGAGAAGAAACACTGCTGCACCAACCCATCCCCCAAATATCGTGAACATAGGGCATACGGTTTCAGCGCTAATATCCGGACAAAACTCATAGACAGCGGTCTGCGGACATAAATTTGGAATGGTATGTGTACTACAAAATACGTTTTTTACAAGAACGGTACTCCAGTTTAGTTCTGCATCTAAAAAAAATTGTTCCCTGCTTGCATTTATCTTTATCTTGAAAATGGAAACATGCTTTATCAAAAGGTTTTCTTAGGATATTGTTGGCATTCATTTTATACAAAGTATCTTTCTTTCTGTTACAAGGGTTCAGATCTAATCATATTCCTGCAACGGAACAGTACTTTTACTGAAAATTGCCATTACTGAGCATTAAAGCACCAGTGCTCGCGTATGCACTTATTGGTGGAAATATGTATGATGTGTACTGTGTTGTACTAAATCAAGTAATATTAGTGCATTACTAGGACGCAGTGTTTAGTCATTACGCACTCCAGTAGCGTTGTTCCATGCATGGAGCAATCCTTTAAAGCAACACTATAAGATTTTGATCAAAAAAGGTTTATAGTGAAAAGAGCATAAAATGAAGGAATGAGACTATCTAAAATCGTTTTCAAGTGTATTTTGCTTTCCTATACTAATACATGTCAAATTAAATTCCGGGTCCCGAATTTAATTCGACAAATGACCATAACAGAAAAAGTAAACATCTTTAAGCCAAATTGTTTGCAGGGTACACATATCTACCAAAAACAAACCTCATAAGCCCCAAAAATCAAAAGTCATGGGTGGCAGGGGGCGCTTCATTTTTAACACTTTATAGTATTGCTTTAACTTAGCGAAAATTTTACGATGCAAATAGTCCTGTTTCCTGTCTGTAATTTATTTAATCTATGGGCCTATATAAAGCCCTACACTATAACCTTGATGAATATCTCCATTCGCCACATTTGTGATGGGATGAGTCTGAGTATGATTTGATAAATGACGTGCTGACCTGCAAAAACTTAAATACAAGGTGCACAATAACACAGGGATATACAAGAGCACAAAATTGCTGTGAAGGAAGGCCATTCTCAACTGCTTTCCATGGCATAGCTTGGGGTTTGGATTCCAGGGGGAACTAAAATCATCTTGTTTAGGCTTTTTGCTATGGACACACAACTTGGTACCAAGTAAGCTAAAGGAAGCTTATCAACTAGGGTTCAAGATGTTTTTATATCAGTTTTTGAATGCAGGAGGAAGACATGAGTACCCGGAGAAAAACCTGCGGAAGCAAGCATGGACTGAAAACCAAATGTACATAAAGCGCGAACTAGGAATCGAACCAGGGAATTCATTGGTGCAAAGTGAGGAAACAACCACTGCGCTAACCAGTTCCCCCTTCAAAGACATTTCAGACTGGTATATTCAGACTAGGAAAGTTTTTAAACACTTGGTAGTTATGTACTGGTTCACTTAACGTACCTCATTAAATAACAATTCTCTCCTCTGTTGCTTCCTCAAGTCCATTTTCTTGACAGCCACCTGTCTTCCGGTATGCCTCTCAGTAGCTATACACACAATCCCTGTGGACCCTTCTCCAATCTTCACAAAGTTATTCAGCATGTTCCTGGGATCACCTTGGCTCACGACCATCTGAAGAGCAGCCCGGAATTGCTCGTGTGACACTCGCTGCTCTCCGGGGTGGGTCTGGGGGGAAGCTGGTGGATTGGGCGTCATCTGGGGCAGTGGACCATTGGAGGTAGGGGAGGTTGGAGATGGAGGCCCTCTTTGTTGGTTCGGTGGTCCCATGGAAGCCGACTCGTGTTCCTGTGTAGAAACAAACATAAATTGACATCAATTCCCGAGAGATAATAATAAATAATCTCTGTAAGCCATATGCCAAACATGGTATTTTTATAGGGCAATCATATCTAATTTGACATTGAGGACTATCATATTGACATTTTAATATATGCCTGCGTTTTGGGGTGTATTTTTACAAATGACTCTACCTGAAAAGGGGGAATTTGCGACAGAACACTTTTTGAGAAACTGATGAAAATAGGCAGCAAAAAATAAAGAAAATAATAAGAATTTCCAGCAGATTTTCTGTTGTAAAATTTGATCGCCTTGATCAATTTCAACAAGTAAGGTGTCATTTTAAAAGCTTAGAAAATGCTGTAACACTAACAGATGAAATTATAAAAGCAAAATTGATATCATCTTCAAATTTAAAGTCTCCCCTTTCGGGTGAGCCATCACAAATATGATTTTGTTAATTCCAGTGAATTTTAGCAATTATGATGGAATGTTGGTTGCGACACTTGTTTTCTTTTTTTTATTAAATTGAGTGATATTTTCCTTTGGATTTATCAGCAGTATTCATGTCTTTTAAAAAATTGGCACGACTTAATTGTTTTTTTTTGACATTTAATTCTAAACACCAACTTTGCATTCTATAATTGGTGGGAAGGCCTAAATTTCCCTTTAGCATTGGATAATTAAAATGAAGGCTAGTTACTTCTTGGAAGCTGGTTGATGCAGACCAGAGCCATCACAACCATACCAAGGTACTTTCTGAGTATATGTCAATCAAATCTTTACAATTATGAGTTGTTGCAATACAGTACAACTTATTTGCAACAACAAGGAAATCTATACATTGACTGGCCATACTTACCACAAACATTTTTGAGTTGAGAGAGGGTTGAAAGCAGCACTTAAAATTATCGATATTATCGTAACAATGGGACAAACATTCCAGGAGCAGACATTGTATCTATGTGATGTCACATCAAATAGATGTGGATTCACGCGGCGAATTTAACTGCGTGTGTATGATTAGCTTACAAGTTGAACATGTGCATCCTATTTTAATATCCCTAAAATTAAGCATAAAACAGTTTTTGCTGGTGGACCTAAAATATGGAATGACCTACCTATAGACATAAAGAGAGCCAAAAGTTTAGGTCAATTCAAATTCATGTTAAACCGTCTTTTACTTACATGTTAACTACTTGTATATTGTTTAAATGTTCAACACAATATAATTACTTTTTTCACATTCTGAAATGTTTTGTTTCTTCATGTCTACTTATGGTGGTTGAGTTGTGTGTTTGGTGGTTATGAGCGGTGTGTGTGTTTATGAATGATAATTGGGTGTGATGTGCGTAAGTGTTTAGTAATTTCTTAATATTCTTTGTTTATTTTGTATATGTTTTATAGGTGGTGCAACACTCCTCAGGCTCTTGCTTTTAGTTGCACCTCCTCCATCCTTTTTTTGATATTGCTTGTTTGTGTATTTTGTAAATTTTTGATGGAAAATAAATATGATATGATATGATATGATCAAGCTACTTGTCAATGCGCATGGACTCGCGGTGTGTGAGGCGCACAAACGTATTGAATTGGATTACATTGATGTACATCCCAGGATTCCACGCTCTTGTGTAGTTTGCCCCATTATGATCACCAAGGGGTCGCACTCTGATCAAGCTTCAGCATGTGGTGATTATTTTTATTGTTTCTAGCAGTTGTTCATGAATGTGTTCTGAAAGTTGTGAACATACACATGGACTGTCAGTCACTGTACATGCTGGCATAGAAGACTACTAAGTGAATGCTACAATCTTCACATTTAGGAATCAATTGCATTAACAATATAGGTCCGTATGCACAAAAGAGGTTTCAGAGTTAGATCAGGTTTAAAGTTAGACATGGTTTGAGCGGAATTGCATCACAGATATAATATATGTTTTCCTCAACCCATTTTGTCATGTTTTGTGTTTTGTAAGATTTGTAATTGAATCTTTAATACTGAAAGCTGTTGCAATTCAAAAATACTGGAAAATTTCTTTATGGCAGGAGTAATTTTGACTTCGACCCAGTCTTACTTTAAACCTGGTTTAAATCTTTTGTCCTCTTTTGTGCATATGGGCCTATATGTCTAGATCTGTAAAAGGTATGAACTTGTCACTTACCCTCGGATACTGTCCCTGTGCATGATGGGGGAAGCCGCCAGGATGCTGCTGCTGCTGCTGGGGATGGTGCCCAGGGGGACCTCCATGTTGCGTCATTCTGTTGTCACCTCCAGGACCCATCATATGGGGAGCAGGTGCCCCATTATACGGTGGAGGGCCTCCCCCTGATGGTGGACGTCCATGCTGAGATGGAGGACCTCTATGAGGGGGTCCACCTCCTTGGTGTTGTGGGCTCTGTGTTCTGTGACCCTGTGGGTTTTGTCCTGGATATTGACCAGGGTGTTGACCTTGGGGTGGTGGGCCTCTGTTTGGCATGTGGTTAGGTGGATGTCTTCTGTCCATTTGTCTGAATAATCAAATCAAAACACATCATTATACATACGGATGACAATCAATACTTGGAAGTTACTTAATTACCTTTTCCAATCTTGGTTCATTACTTTAGCCATGAAAAAGGAAGAAAAGTGATACTTGAATCATTAAAATCAGTAACTCGGATGAAGAGTTATGTCAGTTTAAATGCACACGATTTTAATATGCAGATTGGACTACTTTCAAAAGATCAAGTAATATAGCGACCAATGACAAACATATATAGTTTTTTTGAAGTAGTTTTTCAAAACCTTATCAATATATGTGTACCGCCGCGGCAAAAGGGTCCAGTTGTCGACTCCTACATGCTGCTCATTGTAGCATATCTGATGTATACAAATACCATACATTAGA
>JXSR01S021617.1:10241-32832 GCA_000969725.1 Ophiothrix spiculata | reverse complement strand
TAGGGTTTAGGGTTAGTGTTAGGGTTAGGTTTAATTAAGGGTTAGGGTTAGTTTTAGGGTTAGGGATTAGGGTTAGGGTATAGTTTTTGATGGGACCTAAAGTATACTTTTTCCCATGATACAAATTAAAAAAAGAAAGCCATGCCTAACCTTCTAACACCCGTCTGTAAGTGTATGAGCAACTGACGAAACTGTTATAGTGCCCTCTTCAAAAGTTAACCAATATATATCAGGATGTTGCTTACTACCAGTATCTTACCAATAGTGCCCTCTATTGATAATACAGAACAATTTTTCCCATAATCCATTTCTAGTTGGCTGTCCTCAAATTTCAAAACAATTTAGGTGCTTAAAGACAATTACAGCCCTCCTCCTCCCTATATAATGAAAGAAATAAGGAAATAAATGCTTGTAAATAATATTGTCCCTTTAAACTATAATATTACTTTTAATAAGATGAAGAGAAAGTGACAGAATTTTTCACCCACGCATTCCACTGTGCATGTTTTCCTATCAAGTTAACATCCAAATGCACAATATTATTGCTTGATTTAGTCCCATCATCTTATGCTCATTCGATTAATATCCATGCAAAGACATAGGCCTATACATACAAATTATTTTTTTATAGTAACTTCACCCGAATCAAATTCCACCAGCATATTCCAGTGCAATATCAATAATTGAGGACCCTAGAACTAAAAGGGGGTTAAGTCACAAAATCTTAAAAATTGAGTTGTGTCAATTTCCTGCTACAGATTTCTCATTTCTACATTCAGAGCATGCATAAGAGTCACTGCGAGATACAGCAATACCATTCAAGACAACACAAATGATATGATGTTTGTGCCATTTTCTCAGTTTGTACTCAATGTGACTTAACCCCCTTCTGGTTCTAGGGTCCTCAATTACTCCCTTTGTTTTTAAAGCAGCAGTCCTTAACCACTTTATTTGTTACAATTCAACTGGGGGGGGGGGGGGTGAAGTGTTAACGTCCAGAGATGCCAGTATGTATGACTGAAAAAACCTGAAACTTCAAAAATCCTGAAAATGTGCGTAAATGTTGGCAAAAAAGCTTTAAAAAAAAAGGCTGAAAATATATAAAAACACATAAATTTGGAGTAAAAAAAACCCAGAAATCAGGTTAAAACAGGAAAACTAGCATCTCTGACTTCTAAAATGATATAATTTCTGACGCATTCAATTTCTACTTAGACCAGGTCTAACTTAAAACCTGATTGATTGATATGGGCTAGAGTAGATCTAAACTTGCCCCAACCTAAGAATGAGGGATTAGCAGTTGTTCTGAATTTATAGCTCAAGTAAACAGACTTTCTGTACCTGCTGTACGTGAAGATGAACTTCAGCTGAAGTTTATCAACAATCGTCTAGGCCTAACTATAGCATGCAATATATGTTTCTTATCATTAGTATAGAGAGACTGACTAGAGTGTAAAAACATTTCACTAACTCACTGCAATGACATCACTTTTTGTGATCACCAAAAGGCATGATCCATTTTTTACAGCTCTACAACTAACAATGTACTTTTAATAGTTCAATTCAGCTAAGAGTCATATAAATCCCCCAAACACCTCACCCGAACCAGATGATTAGCAATAGAAAGACATAATAAAACAGCTTAAAAAGTCACAAAACTTTGCCTAAACTACCAATATTTCCACCATCTGTAGACCAAATTGTTTGAAAAACCATTTGGGGTGCCAGTGTGACAACCCCACTGCACGGCCTCCCTTAGTTATTGTATTTGGATGATTCCATATTTTTCCAAGAGGTTTACAGTCAAAATTCAAAAGAACTTGTGATGTGATGAGATGATACTTAACCCTTACCGCCTAAAATCATACAAAACCATACACAGCCCAAATACGTCACGATCAATCATTACGCAATCACCCCAGTCTATATCTAAACACAGAATTGCTAGCCTGCCTGAGTTCCCCCCGTGGCACAAAGCCCACACTCTCGCCTCTGAAAGCAGAGGTCGCAGGTTCACTTCCACAAAACATGATACGGACCAAGTGTACTTTAGGTCCCATCCAGAATATTAGGGTTAATGTTAGGATTAGGTTTAATTTAGGGTTAGTTTTAGGATTAGGGGTTAGGTATTATATAGTTTTTGATGGGACCTAAAGTATACTTTTTCCCATGATACAAATTAAAAAAAGAAAGCCATGCCTAGCCTTTTAACACCTGTCTGTAAGTGTATGAGCAACTGACGAAACTGATATAGTGCCCTCTTCAAAAGTTAACCAATATATAACAGGATGCTGCTTACTACCAGTATCTTAACAACAGTGCCCTCTATTGATAATACAGAACAATTTTTCCCATAGTCCATTGTTAGTTGGCTGTTCTCAAATTTCAAAACAATTTAGGTGCTTAAAGACAATTTCAGCCCTCCTCCCCCCCCCCCCATATAATGAAAGAAATAAGAAAATAAATGCTTGTAAATAATATTTTCCCTTTAAACTATAATATTACTTTTAAAAAGATGAAGAGAAATTGACAGATTTTTTCACCCACGCATTCCACTGTGCATGTTTTGTCATTATTGTAAGCATGGTTCTATCAAGTTAACATCCAATGCACAATATTAGGGCTTGATTTATTCCTATCATCTTATGCTCATTTGATTAATATCCATGCAAAGACATAGGCCTATCCATACAAATGATTTTATTATAGTACCTTCAACGGAATCAAATTCCATCAGCATATTTAGTGCAATATTACTTCATTTGTTTTTAAAGCAGTAGTCCTTAACCAATTTATTTGTTAACGTGTTAACGTCCAGAGATGCCAGTATGTATCACTGAAAACACCTCAAACTTCCAAAGAATCCTGAAAATGCACTTAAATTTTGGCAAAAAACCTAAAAAAAAAGGGCTGAAAATATATAAAAATGCGTAAATTTGGAGTAAAAAAAACCCTGTAAAAACAGGAAAACTGGCATCTCTGACTTCTAAAATGACATAATTTCTGACGCATTCAATTTCTACTAAGACCAGGTCTAACCTAAAACCTGTTTGGTTGATATGGGCTAGAGTAGATCTAAACTTGCCCCAACCTAAGAATTAGGGATTAGCAGTTGTTCTGAATTTATAGCTCAAACAAACAGACTTTCTGTACCTGCTGTACGTGAAGATGAACTTCAGCTTAAGTTTATCAACAATCGTCTAGCCCTAACTATAGCATGCAAATATATGTTTCTTATCATTAGTATAGAGAGACTGACTTGAGTGTAAAAACATTTCAGCAACTCCACTGGCGTAGCCAGGATTGCGGACCCCGGGGTGCGCAAAAAAACCTTGTCCAAAACGGCGACGGATCCAGTGGTTACTAGGGGTACCTGCCTGTATTAGACGGGTCGCTAAATGTATTATTAGCAGTAATTAGGACTACTGCGTCCTTTTTTCGTTGTTTTCCTAATATTTTTGTCATTCCTTTTTCCATTTTTTGTAGACCCCCGGGGTGCGCACGCCCCTTCCGCACACCCCTGGCTGATGAACTCACTGCAATGACATCACTTTTTGTCATCAAAAGGCATGATCCATTTTTTACAGCTCTACAACTAACAATGTACTATTATAGCTCACTTCAGCTAAGAGTCATACAAATCCCCCAAACACCTCACCCAAACCAGATGATTAGCAATAGAAAGACATAATAAAAAGTCATAGAACTTTGCTTAAACTACCAATATTTTCACCATTTCTAGACCAAATTGTTTGAAAAACATGATTATTGGTATAAATCTATATACCACAAGTTTACAGGTCACTAATTTTTGTTTTGCTATAAAGATTGAGTGTAAACAAGCCATGCCTCATGGGCATATATCAAACCCCACTGCTCACTGACAGTGAATTTGGCAGTTTGCTTTCAACATTTAATTAGTGGCAATAATTCATTCTATTTTTAGAGGTTTTAGCTCCAAGTAATATTAAAACTGTACAATTTAGTCAGATTTAGTCCTTACTGTGCCAATTCAAATAAGATGAAACCCAAGAACATGAAGAAAGGTAGGTAAGGTTCTTTTTAAAGTTTTTTGCATTAGTGGTAGGAACTGGGCAGTAACACGGACATCAAAAGAAAACAAAGGAAACATATTGGAAAATGCCAAAATAAAAGTAGTGTAAAGGTCTATTATATTTAAAAATATGACTATTAATATTAAAATGTGAGCACTGTTTTACTAAAATAATACAAAGAAACTAAAAATATGCATCATCGTGACAAACGTATGTCCGATTTTCGGCGCGGCCTTCAAGAAACGTCTTTTCAGGGCTAACAAACCTACACACAACATACAAAAAATCAACCAAAAATGCCAACTTGAAACTACTTCAAGAGGGGAGGGTCATAAATGAGCAAGGTCCCTGATCACATCAACAAACTGTTATGGAAGCACCCCGGAGCACCACGCTACCAGCAACTGAACCAGAAGCTCCCTCTTCAGTTGAACCAAAGGCAAAGGTTCAACCTGTGAATTTTGCCCAATCAAAGTAAATAGAAAATACAATGTAGTTCATGGTTTAGTCAGAGCGTGGTTTGAGTCCTGCTGAACCACCTATTTTGGGCAAGAAAATTTACAATGAGTTTTTTTTAATAATTATTTTGGGCTACATATAATAATAAAGGTCTCCTCCATTAATTTTAACAGACCAGTTGGGTCAGTAGAGCTGACCCTCAGCCTCATGTTTCCTTTGATGGAGGAAGCAAGTATGTTTGACAACTGATTTGCAATGAACATGACATTTGACCTTGTCAACGACATGCTGACAAATTACTCATGTCAAAACACAGGTTTTCTCACATTATTTCTCACTTGTCAGAACTGTTCATTCATCCTGTCTCCTGCTGCAATGCCAGTAAAGAAAACAATTAAAGGGACCGACCATGGTTCAACATGATTTAAAGGAACTTACCATGATTTCTAAAAGGTCCAGCAACAAATAATGCAGCCTCTTGTTGTCTACTTTTTCAACATTTACCTAGAGTTGGACATGTAATAAGGATCAAAATGATACCTCATTGAACTTTACTGGAAAGTTAAGGTTTGTCAAAAGTTGTCATGGTGTAAAAGCTGAAACTGAGGGAAACATGTTCAAAGATCTGTAAGCCATATGTTGATGGTCTTAAAACAAAAAGACATTTTTTATATTTCCGATGAAATTTTACAGATGTGTTGAAGCATGCATATTGTGAATAGCAGTCTTGTCAAATCATGAAGTTTGCATGTATTTTCACCACATAGCACACAAACAGCTAATAAGCTAGGCCTACTCAGAATGCTATTCTTCTTGGCAGAAATTCTCGGACCTTAAAAAGGAACATAGTCCAATTTTAAAAATTTAGATTTCAGTTTCATATGAAAGATGACCACTAAAGAGGTATAAATTTCAAATTTAATTTAAATCGACCCAACAGTTTTGATTTTATGAGCCATTATGTTTTTCACAGCTGCTATGTGCTATATTCTACTGTATAAATCAGTTATTATTAGACACATTTCTACTGATATCTCTAAAACTAAACATGATTCAGAATCAGCCGTAAAAATTCACATAGGATATGAGAAAAATAAGAGTAATATTATTGTACCCAAATCAAGAAAAGTTTGAAAAAAATTGAAGCAATCGGACCATGCTACTCTCAGCAAGTGGAACGCATAGTCTATCTTTTCTGAGAGTGAAATTCACCTGTCTTCTCAAGTGATGATTTTTCAGGCTAAGATCATAGATTTGAAATCACAGATCTTGTTATGAGCATGAAACGTGACTAGACTCATTTCAGACAGAAATATCCTCACAATCCTAAATGCCAATCATTCATAATACCTAGACCACATCCAGACCATACATAAATACCAAAAAATCCTTTCATTCTTTCCTCTAAACTGTTTTTGTGTCTATTCAACACAAAAGAAGTCCTTCTACCAATGTCTGCAAATATGGTATATAAAGAGATAATCTGCTTGATCTATTCACATAGTGGCCTTCTGTTTACAAGTCTGAAATGAGGCGAGGATAATGCATAAAAGCTGCACCAGCTTTCTGTTATTGTAGCTCAAAAGTTGGGCAACAACATCCTGTCTTTATTGTTCAAATCCAAGGATTGTAACACTTTAGTTTTGTCAAGATGGCATCCATTGCAAGGCAAGGACAATCCTTTAAGCTTCTCAGTGTCCTTCTCATGGTCACTTCCTACTAGATGGGAGTCCCAATTTATTATAATTAATATAAATACATAAGTATCTCCTTTACTAGCATCTACCTGGCACAGGGAAGGAGGCGGCACTAGATCTATTGTTGTTCCTCTTATCTCCTTCCTAACTGACACTTCTACATACTAGCATCTACCTGGCACAGGGAAGGAGGCGGCACTAGATCTAGTGTTGTTCCTCTTATCTCCTTCCTAACTGACACTTCTACATACTAGCATCTACCTGGCACAGGGAAGGGGATGGCACAGATCTATTGTTGTTCCTCTTATAACTCCTTCCTAATTGGCCCTGAGGTGTGAGGGTTGAAGCCCGCGATGCATGTAGCGGTAGCATGTCATGAAGGGATGGCTCATTTGCGCGCAATTTTTTTTCCGGACAAATTTGTTTATTTTGGCTAAAAATGCCTATTTTTGACTAAAATGATATTTAATAGTGAAATATGTGCGAAGCGTGCAAAATTTGTACAATTTATGTCAAAATGGTAAAAAGGGGTAATCAAGAGAAATTTGCACCTAAAAGCTTCTGAATTTTTTTTCGGGGGGGGGGCGCAAATGGAGGGGGGGGGTGCCACTGCGTGTAGCTCGCCGTGCCATCGAATAGCATATAACAAATACCATATACCGTATACTTCTATGTGATCGTGTTTTGTACGTGTTGCATGCATCGGCTCGTGTGTGAATGGGATTACTTCCCAGGGGATTACCTTTACCTTTGGATAAAGAAAATCCTAACAATTCCTGCCTACATTGTGATGATCAAAGTATAATTGTGCAATTAATGTTGATTTGATCAGTCACGTAGCAGGCATTAGGTACGCTTTGATTGTGATCCAAAGAAATGCTCTTCATATATTCATGATCAACAATAATCAGTTTGAAGACAAAGGAAAACAAAAGGCCATCATAACAATTATCCAAGGTTTAAGGAAGTATTAAATAGGCATTATGTATATAATTAAAGGCATATAAAATAATTCTATACAAGGTCCTATTCACACCTTCATACTTAACCTGGGACAGTAAGTTTTAAGTTTAAACCTCAACTGATCATGCAAAACCTTAGTTTGGGCTAAAGTTTTGGTAAAGCTGAGAAACATAAGAAATCAGCCATACAAATCTGTCTTTATCAGCAGAAACAAATCATGCTGCCTTCAGCAAGCAAAATGGCAACCATGCTTGTTTTAAAAACAATAAATTGTAAGATATAATACTGATTAGATTTAGAGTCTGAACATTTTGAATAACCCAATATATATGAGTCCATATTGAATTTACTCCATTCTGAGAGTGGTGTTGAATTATGCTCCTGATAGTTGGAGGAAACTCAAAACTTTTCAAATGGCCCTTGATGCCAGACATTGCTATGCATAACTCTGGTAATGGACATTGATTGGCAGTCCACATGACATAATAATACTTCCGCTTATCAGGCAGGAAGCCTAGGAATTAGTGCAGCGAACTCAGCATGGAAGGGCTAATGAAAAAAGACAAAACATGTCGTCTGCTTGGCAGGCAAACATGTCGTCTGCTTAGCAGGCCAGCTAGTAATTCTTGAAATCCACAGCTCTTGTTATTTGGGCTCACTGATTTCCAGTGCTTTGGTAACTGAACTAATTTGCTGATATAGGTCTATGAAAATGCAATTTTTGTGGGAAAATAAAATGATGGTGATGAGAAATGTTTGGTAAAAACAACTTAGCAAAAAGATCAAGCTGAAAGTAGTGGATATCTCAGCATCATCCCAGGGTTTTCTTCCAAAAAAGATGCAGTCTTTGGACAAAATGTCTACATTTTATTTACAGATGATTTATATTTAGTAGAAAGTAAGTGGGAAATAGTCCCGGGAAATAGTGCATTTAGTGCATAAGTCTTGCTTTTGCACCTAGTGGATTCCATGAACATCTAACCCTAGCTGATGTTGACTATGTCCCTGACATGATATCAATAGACCAGGAACACAATTAGCCAAACTATCTATGATGTGTCCACATGTGAAAGATAGTGGGAGATCTTTTTACAAAGCAGGAGATAGCAGGAAATATTTCTCAAAGCGGGAGAAATGGTTACCCGATCGGGAGGTAGGGAGGACTGCCTAAAAGCGGGAGACTCCCGCCTAAATCGGGAGAGTTGACAGGTATGCAAGTATGATTTGCATCTATCCGATTACCAGTGATGTATCCAGGAGGTGGCTTTAGTGGCTGAAACTCCCCACAAAATTGTAAAAATCATGTAAAATCAGCCTGTTTTTTAATGATTTTTAACCCCTCAGCCCCAACACAAAATCGGCAAATTCCCTTTAGCCCACCTCTCACCATCTCCCCACCCCTCCCACATGGAAAAATCCTGAGCACACCAGTGCATTACTGTTCAGAAGACAACTTACCTCTAACCTTACTTCTGGTGTATTTTAGTGGCAGAGGTAAACTGGCTTATTGTTTTTCATCCCATGGTGTGGACCAAAAACTTATTTGCCAGGTCCTTGTTTGCTCATCAAGCATTTGTCAATGTAGTGCTATCATATGCAATGCTGTACAACAAGTTGACTTTGCATTCAAGGACCGGAAACATTGTGTTTGCTAGAGTTCTTACAGCAAACTTGTTTGTATTCTACCCCTGGGAAGGGGAGGCACCTAAGAAGTTATGAGTAAAATATGAACAATATTTTAAAGCATGCAAAATCCCAAACAAGTTTGACAAAAATGAAGCAATATAGCCAGCATTGGACCCTGGAAATTGGACCCAGTTTTCATAATGTCAAATCTTATTTAGAAATTAGAGTACATTTTGATATTTTCTAGCCATGCATGGTTACACATTAGTTGAGTGCCCCATCCCCCTGGGTATTACTCTATGGTATGTTCTGATACATGTCAAACTTCTAGGTCCAGTCTAGGATACCTTTAAAGTTTGGTAACCATATACATGGAATATTGAAAATAAAGTCAACTTGCTGATTAATGTCCCAGTGTGTTTTTCGCTGGCACAAAATGCCACGACAATCACAAACTTTCCTGCTGACAAAATTGAATTAGGGACTCCAACTTGTTCCAAGAGAGTTTGTTGTGCAGGCAAATTGTGATACAATCATCAGGTAGATATGAGGGCTCTGTGGTCACACAGCAAGCATGTATACAGTATTATTTTTCTTTTAAAAAGTTAGATATACCAAGTTCATATGGCAAACTAAACTCATGTGTCAAAACACATTCACTCAGCGAGACACATTGCTATATAATGGATATTCGCTCACACTACTTAAATTCACCCCGGATATTCACTCAAAGCAAGAGCAATTCTAAATTAGTAAATCATTGAATAGGTGGGTGAATAGGTTCATCAGGATTTTCACATTCAAATTATTTCAAAGTTCTTTGCAAAAAATCCACTTACTATTTTTGTGAAGTGACGTTTCGCCTACTGACAGTAGGCTTTCTCAAACTGTACTGGCAGTTGATCCCAGGTTTGGTGTTGTGACGTCACATACAACCAGCTGATCCCGAGGGCGTCATCATGTGACGTCACAATACCAAACCTGGGATCAGCTGCCAGTTCAGTTTGAGAAAGCCTACTGTCAGTAGGCGCAACGTCACTTCACAAAAATAGTTAGTGGATTTTTTGCAAAGAACTTTGAAATAATAACAAGAGCAATTGTCTTTAAATAATGAACTTGCATTGCACTAATGTCTGTTAAAATTGGATGAGCAAAAGTTTCTCAAGGAGGCTGAGCGATACATTGACTGTTGTTATGGATTAAAAGATAAGTGAATGTCTCTCATGCAAACAGCGAATGTGTTTTGCTGTACAATGTTTGTTTACAGCAAACGAGTCTGCAGGACCCATGTCAGGCTTTGCTCAAGTCGCAAGTCCAATGCTGAGGGACTCAAACATTGGTGGCAAGGATTCAGGATAAAGACATCATGACTTCGGATAATCATTATTTTGTGACTTGGGTGAATCGATCCTATAACCAGAGGTTTAAAGTTCTCAACAGGCAAACAACTTTTTCAGGCTTTTCTTGGAAAGATGGAAAACATTAAAATTAACCATACCTGTACAGCAAGATAACTCCAAGGTCCACCGTGATCATCTGAACACCCCTCCTCTCTTGTGTTTACAGGTGATTCCTAAAGCAATGAAAACAAATTGTGATCGTAATGAGTTAACAATGCACCTCTCATGTCATCAACAAAAATGCTAATAATTTTGTGACTATTTTTAGACTTATCTTGTCAAGGACATTTTAAAGTCCGTAGGTAAAATTGGATGGGTATTACCCTTGAAAATGGATATGGGGATGTATGCTGGAAAAGACCCCATTTCACACTCCCTCAGCCATTCCACAAAACCCCATTTTCAGCATTTTCGGTTCAACCCCAAAATTTTAAACAACTATCATAAAATGTCCCTTTTTTTTGGAAACAAAATCACTGTTTGGCCTCATTTGATTCAAAATTAGTTTACAACCGCCATCCATTTTCTATAAGGTCTCATTTCTTTAATGCAGCCACAAAATTGTAAAAAGTAATAATTAACCCTGATTTATGAGGATTTTAACACACATTTCAACATACATGCTCTGATTAAGACCTTGTGCTATGGTAAAAACTGGCGGTTTACAAAGCAAAATAATATGATGTGTGCTATATCAGAATTTAATTCTTCGTTCATCATTTTTAAAAGAACAATGTTATTTGAAAATGTAGTAATTAACTGAAATATCACAAAGCATATGGCCTATCCATTTTGGTTTTATTAGTTACATCCAATGCTATCTCCTGTAGATAAAACTAGCGTGTCCAAGACTTGGGTCCAAGATCTTTTCCTCCTGCTTTTCCTAAGAGAGTTCAAGTACTCTCAGCATTACATTGGGGGATCATTTTTTGCCTAAAATATTAGAGAAATAGCAAAATGTGAGGTTTAAACCCTCCAAAGTCACCTCATTACCATCACACTAGGGAATAGCACCATCAAATTAGGCCATGTCACAAATGAAGCAAATCAGACCTATAAACAGCGACATTTCGTAAAATTTGACATGACCAATAACCTTAAATACACCAAAGTTGTGGAGCAAAAGCTGATTGTTTTGGCGCAATGGGTGGTCGTTGTCAAGCCAGTCTGATAGATTTTACCTGGCTCATTGCATGAGGTAGTATGACTGCATCTAAGCTGTCTACAATTGGGTTACCTGTCAGTACTACATCAGCTGCACCAAGATGCATCTATCCAAGGCCAGTAGGAGCATGTGCAGGGGCTTATTATAAGGGCTAGTATCGGCAAGCATTTGCATTGTCGAAAAAGCCGCCAAAATTATTGTTTGTCGACATATGAAAAGGCTAGTCGACAACAAGTGAAATTGACTTTGTCAATGATATTTTTTTGAGATTTGCCAAAGTCATGTAAAATCAGCTATTTTTTGGGCAAAATTTAACAATTTGTTTAGAAAATGAAATTCAGTTTTTCTCCTAATTTTTTTCGGATTTGGGGTTATTTTAGGCATTTTTTTGTCCTTTTAAAAAATTTGCCCAACTGACCCTACTTGAAATGTCTGTTCGCCCGTAAACCGGGGTGGGGCGGGGTGGGGTGTGAGGGTCGTTGCCTTACTGGACCTTTTTGCTTGACATAATCATGTCTTCTGCCAGGTGAACTTTTCTTCTGCACTGGAGACAGGTGTAGGCATACCTAGCCTATATGATGCTATTAGACACCAGTCCTAGCTTCACAAACTATCTGCATATTGGAGGTCCTTGCACTTATGAACTCATGAAATATAACTGGAATACTCTACACAAAACTTTGGTTCTTTGATACTTTTAAACTTTGTGCATTTTTGAACTATAGATACTAATCTGTTATACAATAACGGCTGATAATTATCAGATTGAGGTAAACAAAACCTATAAATTTGATTATAACCAGTGACCAAAGTTTAGTTATTAAAAACATACAATCATTCAGACATGCCAAAAATGTAATCTAAATTTCAAGTTGAGTCAAGCAAAATATTACCTCTATATGGGAAATGGCAAACAGCTTCATGGTTGTATGTACCACATCTACCAGACAAAGTTGTAAACTTACCACGCTTATAAATAGCACTTGTTAATCCAAGCTGCTGAAAAAACACTGTTTTATTGTTATTGGCCCAAATGACCCGAAATTTGCAGTTTGGAAGAATTTTTTTTTTAGTTTTGCTAAAATCTTGTTAAATCAGTCGATTTTTTGACCAAAATTGTTAACTTTTGGCTTGATTTTTTCAGATTTTTTTTGTAAAAAAAGTTCATGTTTTCTCCCATTTTTTTTGGATTTTTGGGTTATTTTGGGCAAAAAAAAAGAAACAAATTTGCCAGACAGACCAAAGCTACTTTAAAGGTCTGCATGCCTGTAAAACGGTAGGGGCCGGGTATCACTTAAAGGGCTCTATCCTACCCATTTTTTTTGAATACCAATTGTTTGGTGCATCAAACATTCATTGTTGAATTAATTCCAATGTATTTTATAATATGAATATCAACTATCAGAAAACAACCTCCAATTATTTGGTAACCCAGCAATACTTTATCACATTTTGTCACTAATCTCCATTAGAAACTTAATTTGAATGCATTTTATATACAAGAATTGTTGCACTAAATATTTGGTAGGAAAAGTTTTGTGTGGGGCCGAGTATGGTTTCAGCCATAATGGTGATATACACAAATGTGTTCAACCTGGCCTACAGTTAGACCTGGTTTTAAAGAAAAATTCATATCCAAATTTATAGTTTCTGGTGCGTTTTTCTTAACCCTTTGAATCCGGCCATTCCATGTGTATCTGTACCGCTGACACGGGCCAACCCGAAAATTAAAAAACACAATATAACCTCTAAACTTACTTTGGTTTTGATTTCCCTCGCTTTAATTTTTCATTTTACAGTAGTTTGAATTGTTTTAATAGCTAGGTTGCGCAAACTGTCGTTTGGTCAAACCGAACGGAAAACAGCCTCATAATCTTTCGTTATTCATGAATATTTGCATGGGTAACTCGTGAAAAACAAAAGAATTTACGTTCGGTTTGACTGAACGACAGTTTGCGCAACCTAGCATTCACCTAAGAATACTATTTATGTCGACTAAACATATCCGACATTTACGATGTAGTCTATGGGCGAAGCCATTTTTGTTGAAAATGTTGATCGAATTTACTAAAATTTGAGGAATTGTTGACCTCTGTCGAGTAAATGTGATGACTCGCCCCGAAAAGGGGGACTTTGCGACAGAAAACTTTTCAAGATACGGTTGAAAATAGGCAGCAAAAAATAAAGAAAATAATAAAAATTTCCAGTAGATTTTCTGTTGTAAAACTTGATCGCCTTGATCAATTTCAACAAGTAAGGTGTCCTTGTAAAGCTTTAAAAATGCTGCAACAGGTGAAATGAAAAAATCAAAATTGATATCATCTTCAAAGTCCCCCCTTTCGGGGTGAGCCATCACAAATAATAGCAAAATGACCCATCAACAATGGGTTCGAAGCTTTATTAAAGTCTTCCGATATAATTAAGACCCATGCATGTTGACAGTCGCATCAAATTTCTGACACGTGACCCGAAAGCCGGTAAACCGGTTCATCGGGTATACGGTACATGTACATGTGAGCCGGGTTCAAAGGGTTAAGTAATTTGTTCTGTTTTGTGGACGTTGTATTGTATTGAAATCTCTGATTTTGTTTCCCTTAGGAAACATTGGTATGTTTCATGCACAACAAAATTTTGCGTTAGCCAGGTCTAACTTTAGACCAATTTTATAAAGCAATAGGCTACTATACTATAAGATTTTGATAAAAAAATTGTTTTGGATAAAAACAACCCAAAATGAAGGAATGTGACTATTTTAAAGTGTATATTTTTAACAAAAACTCATTTATCCACCGGAAAATCGATAAAGACCACATGTGTGATTTCCTATACAATTAAGTTTGTAAACGAAACATGGTTAAACCGTTACACGAACGCAAGACTCGTGTTACGTAAGAAATATACGGTAGACGAAAACACGTAAATCAAAACAAACAAAAAAATTACAAAAAAATAAATAAATAAATAAATGCTGTAGTTTTCTAAAACCAAATTATACTACAACCAGTAAACACGTAAAACAAAACAAACAAAAAAATAAATAAATGCTGTAGTTTTCTAAAACCAAATTATACTACAACCAGTAAACACGTAAAACAAAACAAACAAAAAAATAAATAAATGCTGTAGTTTTCTAAAACCAAATTATACTACAACCAGTACGTGTACTAACTCACTGAACATGTAAAATTCATTCTTTTTTGACCTCTTTGGAAGCCCACAATAAAAACTTGCGACTTTTTATCTTAAAAACATCCAATAACTTCGTGAAATCAAATTAATCAATCACCAATATCGTACAAATCTTTGAAGTTTAGCCCGGGTTTCGCGGCAATCCTTCAAAGTGGCCACCGTTGCAGATTCGTTATAGCGCCATTATACATCGAAACTGCACAGCCCAAAGTCAAAGGTCAGACAAATGGACAATAAACAGGAAGTAGATCGCCAAGCAGATCAGGCCGAAAAATAAACAAAATAAACACCGCAAAATGACAACAATCTGGACATATTTCTCTGTATAAAATCAGGCAATACAATCAGGAAAAAAATATTACTATTTCGATCGTCGATCGGGACTTATGGGGGATACATGATAAGTGCAAGCGGAAATTTTGGTGTTGGTTTTCCGAAGTTCGATCGTGGACCGGTCGACCAGTGCACTTTCGTCTAAAGCCGACCGTGTAACGTAAGAGAAAAAACACGGTATAATACAAGCTTATATACAATACATGTAGAATTAAATTTGTAATCCCGAATTTAATTCAACAAATGACCATTACAGAAAAATTGATGGGTGACAGGGGGCGCTTCATTTTAACACTTTATAGTATTGCTTTTTAACCATATGTTCATATTGTAAAATGTGTCTCATTTGCTTAAAATGGCCATTGTCCTTGAGAAATGTGTACAAAAAATAGGCTTTTTATCACTTCAACCTGTTGCCGTTTTGATATGATAGGATATACAGGCACTTAGAAACTCTTTTAAGAATGGCTATTGTATATTCCTACAGTTGATAAATGATTTTAGTATGTTGCGCGAATTGGTGAAATACAACAACTTAAACTGCTGTCCTTACACGGTAATTAGCTCAAATTGACAATTTTGACTCAATTTTTGATCAAACAACGGCTCATTTTTCTTACACTGTATATTTCCCGATCATTTAGAAAGTTATTTCAACTCATATGGATATGTAAAAGCAGTAACAAAGTCAAGTCTTTCCATTCGTTGAATGGTTTTTGAGCGCATTTAAGATTTGTATACACTTATATTACCCATTTCTGGACTTTTCCACCATACATTTGTATAGCGAGTGCTGTGTGCAGTGATGCAGTAAAAATTATTCAGCGATTAAATAGTGAGAAAAAATGCGTGAAAGTTTTCCATGACCCTTTTGTGCATGTACCTTAGTGTTTCAATGTGTTTTCGGACTCTCTACATTTATTTGTATACCATCTCGACACTTGGAGCTACTTGGGAACTTTTTCCATTCCTATTTATTGGCCTAGAGATGCTTGGAACTTTCTCCAGTCCTATTTCTTGGCCTAGAGATGCATTCAATCAAACCTGTGACATTCCCAACTGACTGTTGACATCTGCCACTCAACTTGACAGGATTTATGCTTGAAAATCACTACCATCACAAACTGCTGGGGTCAAGAAGGATATATGCCAGCCATGTTACTTGGCCCATGCCATATATAGGGTACGATGGGGTAAGTTGGCCCCCTTTTTGTTCAACCGCTCCTGAATCGGACATGATAAGGTCTAAAAGATTTTTCTGTTTACACAAGATAGATATACACATTACCTATGTATTGCATACGTACTAAGACTCTGCGGCTTTACATAATTAAGAAAATAAAAAAAGTCTTAAAGAGGGCCAACTTACCCCATACCCACTTGCGGGGTAGGTTGGCCCACCCCAAAAAGGGAAACATATTTCTTTACCATAACATATTCCATACACACGATTATATAATTTGGAGCAGAGGAAAAAATGCATAAAAATTTACTTCAATGGGTGAATTGCCATACTAGACAAGAACAATGTTTTAAAAAGATATGTTGTAGGTCTTCTGAGCTAACAAGGACTTTCACATTATTGCACAATGTAATGGAAAATAAAAACATTAATGTCTTGTGATTGGTATAATTTAGCCAATAGCTTAGGCTACAGCAAAAACTATGCAATCACATTGTGAAAAGTTAATATTAGATGTTTTGTATATAAAAAAATTGAAATTCAATAATCATGATATTGCTTGGATTGCTGTCAGCCTAAACAAGCTGTATTTGCAGTACAGGCCTACACATGTCCTATCAGTTTTGTGAAAAGATTCCTTGCATCTTATTATACATATCTATCTATTTAGGAATAAAAATGTCATTGTGACCAAGTAGGGGTTAGTTAACCTACCACCTTTGGTAAGTTCGCCATAGCGCCAACTTACCCCACTAGGTAGGGGGCGAACCTGCCCTGCAGTCCAAGTTTTCACTTAACCCTGCGGTATGCCCACTAAACAAAGAATAAAGAGGATTTGATAACATGATATGTTGGAGAAGTACCACACCTTGTAATTAGTAACAACTTGAAGCACTGAAGTCATAGCTTGACAATAGTGCTAAATTACTTGTTCACAATCCTTTACCATAATTTGTAATTCAAAAACATGTTTTACTGATAACTGACACAAAAGGATGCACTCGCTTTTGTTAATTTTATGGTAAATGTGTTGCCTTATGTATTACCAAAAATCACTAATGACATATTTCTCCCACGGTCACGTCACGTGAGCGGAAACATGTGGTGGGCAAACCCACCCTGAGGGCCAACTCACCCCACCTTCCCCTACTTTCACTAATTATGTGACAACTTTTTGTTTTGATTTGCTTATTCAAATTTTTGACTGTAAAATATGACAAAAACAATTCAAAAGTTATTCTGTAAGTACCTTAGACCTATGATATCATGGTGCTATCTCACTTTGGTGATGTAACCAAATATATTGAACAAAATGAACAGAGATTCTTATACCCAGTAACAATATTATGTGACAGAGAACACGATATCCAGCGATTCCTCAGCATGAGCATTTATAAAGGTGCATACTTTTTCAGCTATGGTCATTTGCTGAAATAATTTTGGGTTCCAAATTTAGGAAAGTACATTTTGGTGGATTTTCTTCATGACAAAACAAGTTTGCCCTTGGTTAGTCATGATTCTGCATTTTAACTGTTTTAACTCAAATCAGAAGATATTCTTGAGAGGAAAAAAAACCATCTCACATGAGTCGGCATATGGCAACATTTTAAGACCCCTCTTTTTTCTGCAAGTCTCACACCAAATGACCCCCTTTTCACTGATGTAAACACTCAATGACCCTTTTCTTTATGATTTTAACATTAGGCTAAAAAACTAAATTGATTGGTTGTCCTCCACAACTTTTTTGAGCAAGTGCGGGTGGGCGGATTTTTTTAAAAAAATTTTAGATTTTTTTTCAAACGTAAGTCAAAGTTACACCAAATTATGGCCTCTATGAAGATACAAATAAGTCTACTGTACCGAAAAATCTCTTAATACAAGTTTAAAAACAGTATTAAAATGGAAACAAAATGAAAACAACAACTTAAAAAATATTTTCAAAAAATCAAAATTCTCAAAGAAAAGAAAAACTTTTTTTGGAAATCTGAAAATTAGGCACGGTATACTTTTGTACAGTAAAAACTTTTTTCCAGTTTTGAAAAATAGGGGCGGGCGGCAGTGGCGTAGCCAGGCCTTTCTCCAAGGGTGGGCAAACCACCCAAGATTTCTCCAAAGTGAGCAAAGCGAACGGAGCGCTCGCCCTCACGGCCTGGGGTCCATGGGCCCGCTTAAGGGCCCCTGGTGGGGGTCGAGGGGGCAAAGCCTCCCGAGGCCAGAGTGCTTCTACACACTTTGAACGACAGGAGAAGCCATTTCCTGGGGCAAATATCTTTCTTCCTTTCCCTTCTCTTTCCCATTTTTCTCTTCTCTTTCCCTTCTCCTTTTCCTTTCCTTTTTTCTCCTTCCTTTCTTTTTTCCTTCTTCCTTTTCTTCTCCTTCCTTTTTTCTCCTTTCTTTTTCTCTTCTTCTTTTCTCCTAGGTCTTCAAAATTTCTCCAAAAATTTCCAAGGTGGGCAAATTGCTCACCTTGCCCACCCCTGGCTACGCCACTGGCGGGCGGTCGAGGACAACCAAACAACTTTTATTTTTTTGAAGGGGGCCTTATTTGGCATTCCCAATGCAAAACTTGACCTAAATCAGCTCTGTACAGCAAGAGGTGTTGGTGCGCATGGTTAGTTTGAGCAGGAGCAGCATCAGGGTTTTATAGAAGCTAATTTATCTAAATTTATAATTCTAATTAAATATCTGGTAAAACATTTTGAGCAAATTAATCAAAAAAGTCATCATTTTTGTCTTCCTTAAACTTTTCTCTCCTTCATTTTTACTTTCTTTTCATTATGTCCTCTCCTTTCTTAGGGGCAATTGCCCCCCCCCCCTCTAAATGTGACACCACCTTGACTCTTTAAACTCACACAGTGTGACCTTTGCAGTACAACAAATAAAATTAATTTGCCATAGATTTAAGCTAGGCCAATATTATAGCAACATTAATTTGGGCAATTTTCATTCTGAATAAGGCATTCTCATCCCCATGGCTCAACGGGAAGTAGTTTATTCTTATGTTAAATTGAAGCTCATATTTTTCTGGTTTAAATTTCATCTTTAAATTCTTCATAGTTTTGTAGCTATGACATAAAACGTAAAATTAATTGGTATGCCTATTTTCCATTTCTTATGTATTCATGCCCAGAATTGCATAGTTTTTTTACCTCTGATCAGTAAACAAGAAACAACCCAATGGTTACACCTCACAAGATGCACTTCAGACGTCAAGGTCAATCAGTATTTCGATCTCTAAATGGAGATTGTAGAAAAAAAGTATGACAAATTATATATCATCCGAAAGCTGAGATTATAGAGAATTAAAATATATCGTAAACTCAATTTTGAAAATCGAAACTTTCTGCTCATTTTGCCAGAGCACCACTCATATATCAAAAAATAAGACAAATAAATAGAGGAATTCTATCTGTGCTAGGCTACCTTAAGTTTGGATATTTTCTTTTGGACTCTGTAAAACATGTTTTAGGTTACATTTTTTTATACTCATTAAAGCAATACTATAAAGTGTTCAAAATAAAACCACCAATGACAATGATTTTTTTTAGATTGTTGAGTTTGTTTTTGGTAGATATTAAAGGGACTGGCCTAGATTCTTCCCACTAATTTTTTACCTCCATATATTTTTTTTACTTGAATCGATAGAACATGTTTATAGTAAAATAACCTACAAGTTGTTTTCCATGATTTTGAGGAATATTGGAGAAAATTTCAATTCTTTACATATTTTATTTTGTTTTCACCGGCGAAAAAAAGTGGTGTGAAAACAGCGTTTCTAGTATGAAAACTTAAAAAAATCTCGTTTCTACACCTGTGATGGCCAAAAAAAAATCATTTTTGATGAAATTGTTTCTCTTTTAATATGTATTAAATTATCTCCAGGAGCTTTGTTTGATCTTTTATCTGGTAAATCCATCTGAGGTACAAATTTAGGATTTAGGAAACACAGGATAGTCACACCAACATCAAAGAATGATATATTGCAAGTTACTTCTCTCTCAATTTGAGCCATTTGTGTGTAACTTTTTGCACTTTTTTGGATTTTACTATACTTTTAAGCTTTATTTAGAGCATTTCCAAAAGTTTTTAATTCTAGGTAGAATCTAGGCTAATCCCTTTAATACCTTCTGAATGATTTGGCTTAAATATGCTGACTTTTTCTGCTATGTCCATCTGTCGAATCAAATTTGGGATCACAAATTTGAAGCAATACTATAAAGTGTTAAAAACGAAGCGCCCCCTGTCACCCATGACTTTTGATTTTTTGGGCTTATTGGGTTTGTTTTTGGTAGATATAAATACCCTCCAAACGATTTGGCTCAAAGATGGTTACTTTTTCTGTCATGGCCATTTGTTGAATTATATTCGGGATCCCGAATTTAATTCAACATGTATAAGTATAAGAAAGCATGAATGTCATTTTTATTTATTTTTCAGTGGCAAAACAATTTTATGACAAAATACACTTGAAAATGCTTTTAGATAGTCACATTCTTTCATTTTATGATATTTTTACTATAAATCATTTTTGATCAAAATCTTATAGTATTGCTTTAATTCCACATGTATTAGTATAGGAAAGCATGCATGCTTTTATATATTTTTCTGTGGACAAACAATTTTTTCGACAAAATACACTTGAAGACGGTTTTAGAAAGTCACATTCCTTCATCTTATGTTGCTTTTACTTTAAAACCATCTTTGATCAAAATCTTATAGTATTGCTTTAAATGTACCCCTCACTCAAAAAAGCAGATTTATACAAAAATCTCAATGATGTGAAATAGAAAGTTACGCAAGAAGTTCACCCCACATTTGCTGAAAACTTTCTCAGCCAGAAGTTATCAACAACAATGATTCTCATTCATATACATGCCTTCTTTCTTAATTCATGATAATATGGCCTCTATAGTTATTACCTTTCACATGAGTTTCAACAAAAAAGAACACACAAATTATCACAGGAATGACGAAAAAGCCATAAAGTTTTATGTCAGGAAATCACACAGCGAAGTCAAAAACATCTTTTGTCATTTTATTGTCGTCCATGTTATTCAAACGACATTGAAACCAGGGTTTCGATTTGTTTGCTTTTTGACACGACTTGTCAAAGTTCTCAAGCATTTCTCCCAGTTAACAATGACTTTTGATGACTTATGTGGGACCATTACAAGCAAATCATCATGTTCCGCATTATTCAACTATAAAGCCTATTCTGTTCTTCATTTACCAATGTATTTTTCTTTAATTATGTTAAATAAATATTGAATAATTGAAGAGTAAATACAAGTTGAAAGTCAATCTGTGACTATGGTTTTTATTTTGTGGGCTGACAACGTCCGTGGTCCCACGATCACAATTTAACAAACACTTTTTTCAGGATGGTGAAAACAAAACAACATAGCAGTCATAATTGTTTGAATTGGGCCGTGATTTTTTCATTTTTTAACCAAAATCTTATATTTTACTTCATATAAGAATTTGGAAACCAGTACAAATAACTGAATGTGATGCATTATCAAGTATTTTTTTAAAAAATTATTTCAATTTGGTACATTCAAAGCCATTTATTGGTACTTTTAGAAAATTCATATTTTGGCAAAAATGAGAGCGCATAACCCTAACGGCCCTGAGTACTAGGTAGATATATATGTAGGCACCGAATCGCTGCTAGGCAGCGCCCGACTGTGGCTTGGTATTGCTTGACTTTAAATTGGTATACAAAAGGTCCCGGGTTTGAGTCCCGCGGTCGAATGAGGCAAAATAGCCATTTTTTATATAGATATTTCCAAGAAGAAATGTGCCAGGGTTAGGGTTAATAGAGCTTATATATGTGTAGTATATGCCTGTACCATAACCCTAACGCCCTAGCTCTTACAGAGCTCGCAGATATTAATTTGTCCAGAGCGTAGCGCGAGATTGTTGGGGATGTGACTTGTTTAACGCGAAGCGCGAGATTGATATTCCAAATCACAAACTTCGTAGCCACGAAGTGGAATTTCCAATTTCTAAGTTCCATTTAAATTTGATGAATAGTGCCATCTGCACCTCACCTCTAGCATTTAAAATGTCTACATTTCTTACACTCTTTTTGGAGTAATTGTTTTCAATTGAAAGACGATTCATTTCGTTAATTTCACTTTTCCCAGGATTAGGATTGTGTCCCTGTCTACAGGTGTAATTTGTCACATGTTTTAATACACATTTTCTTTCTTAGAAATCCCAATATTGCTGGTTTTCATCAACTCCTAGCCAGTGTAGTCTGCTAGATGTCTGCATTTCTGTCCATTTCCTCTGAACCCACCAGTGATCAAGGAAGCTGGTCAGTACCAGCTGGGTTGGAATTCTTTGAATGCCACGATTTCTCAACAAATAATTTAAACAATAAACTCATTAACTATGATGATATTTATTTAGCTTATTCCCAGCCAGTGTAGTCTGCTAGATGTCTGCATTTCTGTCCATTTCCTCTGAACCCACCAGTGATCAAGGAAGCTGGTCAGTACCAGCTGGGTCGGAAT
>JXSR01S021613.1:123306-134820 GCA_000969725.1 Ophiothrix spiculata | reverse complement strand
CTTTTATATGGTTCCAGTGTAAACTTTTTGAGTTATTAAGTCATAACTGGAAAATGATACACTTTTCCTCATTTTGGCACATGTAACACAAATGTACCCCACAATAAAAAACATGACCTTCTTGTAATTAGACATGTACGCCTGTTCTTCACAAGCAATAATTATTTGTCACTAATTTACATTGAAGAAAGTTTGAAAAAAAGTCTAAAAGTAAGGAATGTAGGCCTAGGCCTACCTCATCATGTTTTGTGAAGTGAAGAAAAATATCTGAATGCTTTTATTTAATATTATTTGAAACATGTTTTATGAACACTGGCCTATGCAATCATGTATTGGGGGGGGGGGGGGAATGAGGTACGCTTTTTTTTTTGGAGGGGAGGGATGTGCCTCTACAAAATTTTAAAAAGCCACTCATCTAAAATACAATTTTCAAGAAAACTATCCATATACCAAATCTCTCAAAGTTTTCCAAGTCAAAATATTGAAGCTGTTCAGAAATTTTATAATTGGTGTCCTTCTTGAGACTTGAGAGTCTTGCGCATCTCATGATAGGTGATTTGTTAACATTTAGAATAAAAAAGTGTGATTTTGGGGCGAAAATGTATCTTGGATGCTGTAACATTTGGTTTCTGAATTTGACAGCCTCATCTTTGTTTACATCCAAATTTTGGGTGATAAATTTCAGGATTTGCTTTACATTAATTCTGTAAAGATTACAGACTATTTAGAAATGCTGTCTTTGCTGAGAGGAACTTACGTAGTTTTTTATTTTTCAAATATTTCATGTCAAAACTTGGAAAGCTTAAATGGCAGTTTTACTACACATAATTCCCATGACTTGACTCTTAGTCAAGTCATAGTGCCAGGACTATTTCTGTATTTGTTACTGGGTATCTGTTCATAAATCTGCCATTTGTTTCATACAGATGGGACTGGTTCATTGTTCACATATGAACTTGCACACTCAAGTTGGAATCAGGCATGCCAGAAATTAAAATTTGGTTCTGGTTCATAACTTGAAGGCCTATCCATAACTAACTTATACAGAAAAAAAAATCAAAAAGTTCACATAAACTGCCCCTAACTTGCCAGACAGCTGTTGCACAACAGATTCAAATCCACGACTCTCAGTACCTGATAACTAAGGGTTTTTTTTGGAAGTTAAAATAATCGTAGGCCTATGTCACATGTGTCTCCACAAATCTTACTATATCAGCACACATTCAAGTGTGGGACTCGAACCTGGGACCTCTCTCATTCCAATACAAAAACAAAGGTACTGCCTAGGACTGTACCTCCCAGTTGTGATGTATTTGGACTTGCACTGTTTTCTTCATTTTCTACTGTAGGATTTTGTAGGTTTCAGCAGCGTTAGGGTTATACTCATAGAAGGCTATAGCTTGTTGAAAAATACTGGTACTGGAATGGGGAATATTGTATAATTCCTTCAAGCAGATTTGGTCTAGCAAAGTTTATTGAATCGTCTCTCGAGTATGGGTGATTTGATTCTGAAATGTTTTGACATGAATGAAGTGAAAAACAAACATTCTAATGACCTTTGCCTCTCCATGAATGTGTAACAGAAGAGAAGATATTGTACATATCCCATCATGCATTGCTTCCTATGGAATTATTTATACAGCAAATTTATGGGAGTAGTTAGTGATGAAATGTCCATAATCAAACCTAATTGTTGAAATCTTGTATTTTGGGCATGTTTCATCAGTAACTACTCGCATGACTTCCTCTACAAAATTGACCATAGGATGCAATGCATGATGGGATACACACGATATCTTCTCTTGTGTAACAGTGTCAGCATTGGACTGTGGCACTGTCATTTGAAAGCAGAAGGGGGTAAATACAGTGGACACACCGACACAGCGGGTCGGCAAGGTTTCTTGTCAATTTCATTTTCACCTGGAGAAGTTGACGTTTGAATATCAATGTCGGTTTCTTCCGTGATTCATTATTTCGCTGTCAATTTAAAGTTGCGCGTCTCTTAATGATGAAGCATACGTGTACTCCATCATTATTTTGCTGTCAATTTAAAGTTGCGCGTCTCATAATGATGAAGCATACGTGTACTCCGGAACTGATTAGACTAAAACATGTACAAAATGTATTGGAGACAGAGTTTTTCTCATTAGTAGCTAGCCTTTTTAATTTGGTGAATTGGGATCTTACTGCGATTGGGCCAAATTAAAATACTAGCAATGTTGATGCGTCAATGTGGTTAGACTTTCTCTAGAAATTAATGAATGAATTTTCTCCTGTTTTTTAAGGAGCATGTTTTATTACAATATAGACATTGTTTAGTGTCATACAGGCCTTGGCCCAAGGGGCCTTTGTGTGAAATTCAAAAAGTTCTATTTCAGTGAAAAGCCAGTGGTTCCGATACCATCTATTTTCAAGACAAACATAAATTTGGGGAAATGTTAAATTTGAGTGATGAAAAAATAAGGGAAATTGATAAAATGAAAAAGATGCATGTAAATTAATAACATTTGTGTACCGCCGCAGCAAAAGGGTCCAGTTGTCGAGTCCTACATGTTGCTCATTGTAGCATATCTGATGTATACAAATACCATACATTAGATATGCTACAAGGAGCAACATGTACGAGCCGACAACTGGACCCTTTTGCCGCGGCGGTACACATTTTATAAAAAAATCATTTGAACATTCAGTTTCCAGAACAGGCATGGGGGATATGTCAGGCCTACAATGGAATTAAGAAGGAGAGTTCTGTAGAAAGCCTTATGCAATTTTTCAAATATCTTAGGGATGTTAATGAAGCTTGGAATAAAGATTTACTTCTTTAAAGGGGTTGCACTAGTTCAGCATCATCTCTATTTTTCCCCCAGACATCCCATATATTCATGATCAACATGTTAAAACAAAATTATACTTTTTGACGTTTCTGGTGGTTTAATTTGATCAATATTTTCTCAATATTTGGTACTCGGCAGTTTTTACTGAACATAGAGGGTGTCAATCACTTGCAGATAAAATTGTGAAATTATGTCCGATGCACCTTTAAATGATCCACATCTGCCTTTGGGAGTCGTCGGCGAAAAACAAACAAGCAAACCCCGCTGACGATCCAGCCGTCGTGTACAAATTCAATTAGATCAAGTTTTTCGTCTAAATTCATCGGAACAACTGCTGTGGCTAGGTTGGGGCAAAAAAGCAAAATCGTTATTGTAGCTACATGTCCTAGGTTATCATTAGCGGTATGTAATTATATTGTAAGCTTGCCGACTTGGCGGGTTACCTGCCTGATGGACGTGGGTCCCGATTTTTTGCTGTCATTAAAACTTTTCATTATTCTGATGTAGGCACTGTACTTCCGCTTGCATATCCCATGCACTCATCTCTATCCAAAACTCTAACATTCACTGGAGTATGAATAATAGGGACACAAAAGACTAAACTCTAGGTTGCTTGTCGTAGTTGAACTATTAAGGATGCAAGAGGTTGGGGGGGGGGAGGGGGGAGGGGGGTGGTAGCAGTATCAGTTCCCCAGTATGAAATTTTTTAAATACTTTGGAATTTACGCAGACTTTTTTGGCACACCGAATATTCGATGCAACTACTACCTGCATTTTTAAACCTTGGGATTAGAACGGTGACTTGATGATATTGTATAGCATACTTTTTTTATTCGCAACTTCATCGAATATTATCATGAAATAGTTGTTATTACATAGATATGCTTGAAATTTTATTTAATAACACAAAATTTGCATAGAATATTCTATAGGAAGAAAAGTTCTGAACCAAGCCTTAGATTCAGTTTTAGGTTCTAAATGTTGCATGGCCAAATAGTAAAAAAGATCAATTATCAAATTAAATTTTTAAATACCATCATGCTTTGTTCTGTCGAAAATGAAATCTCTCATGTTATTTGTACTAGTCGTGATATTAATTTTGCCCTGCCGCTCTACTTGACTCATCCAGAAAATAGACACAAGTACTACCTGCCTTAACCACATACTTGTGTAGGTCTTAACCACATACTTGTGTAGGTCATAAGAGCTACAGAAAAAACAGCGTGGCATCATCATTAAACGAAGCTCGTACTAGGAAAATGAACATTTTGCAATCATTTCGATTTTGTCTGCTTGGAGGTAAATTAATAATGGATGGCTCTTTTGATATTGTGGTCGTCGGTCAGGCTCACTGAAGTGATAGCAGTGGGTGGCGTGAGGTTTTGTTAATGCGAACAATTATTGTACACATCAGGAAAGTTGTGTGATTTGTTGTTTTGGGGGATTTTAACGTTGATACTTGCAGCGATTAGAAAATTAACTTGTCAGACTTAGACCACACATTTTTACTTTGATGATTTTATTAGATTATTAAATAACATTTTAAATACAAGAAAATATTACAAAACTGTTCAAAATGGGAAGTTTTTGGAAAGAGAAAACTCTGAAGAATGTTTTCTAAATGTTCATTGTTAGGACATGAGTTGCTTTAGCCAGATTATCATACCATAAAATTACAACATTTTGGATAAATAGCAACTTGAACTGTCTGCTCTAGTAATGAATTACCATCAAGTAATGGATTATAATGACATATTGATCTATTATTCATTAGCTGTGATTTTTAGTGATTTGTGCAAAACTTTTGAGCTCTTGAACTGACCCAATGTCGGGCTGAATGTCTCATAGGCCTACATGTAGAAAATTCCAGTAATTGTTATGTCCCCATTCTGTCAAATTTATTCCTTTTGGAACTAGGGGTAAGAACTTTCTAAATTATTTCCATACCATTTTTGTCCTGTTTACAAGCAAATCCAAGTGAGCATGTGTAGGTCATTAGATTCCAAGTCTAGCAAATCTTTTGAGCCCTGTTGATATCAAATTCATAACAAGACTATGACTTCTCCATCTGAAATTCTTGACTCCAAAGTCACCGCATATGTTTCCTCTTTTCAAAAGTGCACCACTTCAGGTGGTAAGTCACAGACTTCTTTATATGACATGTACTGGAAAGGATCTTCTTGTCGGAACTATGAACTTGCAATTATTATACTTGAGTTCATCAAAATGCTATATTAGGTGTATTTTAGATTCTACAATAATTGTAGTCCAATCCTAGGACCTTGATTTTTTCTGTGTTAATACTATCCACAATATGAAACCACTATCACATCATACCACTTAGCTAGAAAGCCCCAGGTTCTACATAGCAGACTGATCGCCCCTCCTGAAAAATAAGCCTTTTTTTGGGGAGGTAGTAAAGTGAAATTCTAGATCACTGGACTTGGTAGTTATATCCCTCATGTTGGTTTGTGTCACCCGAAAAAATAAGGGTTCTATTAATCGAACTACAATAACTGTAGCTCACTTCAGTCCAAATCCTCTCTCCTTTAATATCAACATTGTGAACAATTTCACTTTTCATATTTTCTACTGGGGAAGTCAATCCTTGGACCCTCTCACTCTGGTCCAGTGTAAGCCACTGGCAGATGTTGCCTCTGATCTCTTGGTTGTGATGTTTTACTAGGACTCAGACCTATCCTACTGAATATAGCGGAATTAGGTTAGGTCTGTAATTTTGGATGTTTAAAACATCGCAATTTGTAAACTTTTCACCATATCCTTAAAATTGCACAAAAGGGATGTGTGTGTATATGTGACACTGACTAGAACTTAAACTTAAGCCAGAATGAATCTTGTCAAAAAAAAAAATTGAAACGAAATAAAAACTCAAAATTTGTGACAATCTGTGAAAGAAAATGTAGGCCTATGTTTCAAATTCAATTTAGCTTTACAAACGAAGAATTATGTACTCAATAAACAGTTACATAAGGTCTCTTTTATCCTTGCTCATCAGTAATCTACAAATTGTAATATTTTGCATGGCTAGCCAGCAGTATATTTTAATGTTTTGAAATGTAACTGAAATGGGTCGTTCAGTGACTTCTAGAATTCGGAAGTTTTGACTGTTGTGAAAATGTGTCAGTCACAGACACTCATTTGGTTTGGCCTTTGTGGCAAATGTAAATAAACATGTCCAACCCCTACTTTCTGATGGGCTTACACAAGAGAAGATATCGTGAGTATCCCATCATGCATTGCTTCCTATGGGAAATTTTTTACAGAAAGTCATGTGAGTAGTTAGTGCTGAAACATACCCAAAATGCAAGATTACAATAATTAAATTTGATTTAGGGTCATTTCATCACGCTTCACTAACTACTCACATGACTTCCTATACAAATAATCCCATAGGAAGCAATGCATGATGGGATACACACGATATCTTCTCTAGGCTTACACCGGCTTAGCGGAACGAGGTGCACGAAGAGTTTAAGTACACATACAGTTGCATAGTAGGCCTATAAAATGGTGGAGGGTTGTGCGTTATTGGAGAGTGAATGTGATGAAAATGGGATCTATACAATTGGAGTAAAGCCCAGATAGATCTAAATGCAAGTGTTTATGTGAAAATATAAAGTTCATGACTTTATTTTCGAACTTGTGAGACTTTGGTACAGACATATTGCTCTTATTTTTCTTAAACCTGTGTAAAACATTTTTGGTTGAAAGATGGTTACATTTTGGAAATTTGAGATAAAGTCTAGATCTTGTTATAGAACTTTTCCATTTGTTGGTTCTATGGAGTTCATGTGCAAAGTCAGGCTGGTGTCATTGGTTAAAGGAGCCCTGTCCGATTGGGTCAACATTTTTTCAAACTTTCTGAGATATTAGTACCAAAATATTCCTCATATTTTTCTCATTACCCATGTGAAATTTTACAGCTGAAACATGTCGGGTTTCGGAGATATAAGTGAAAATGTGTTAAAATTATTTATATTATGGTAACCATAATATTATTTACACAGTAAAGAATAGGCAAATGGAAAATGCAAAATTGCTCATAAAATCAAAACGTTTGTTTCGATTTGACTCAAATTTGAAATTGAAACATCTTAAGTGGTGATTTTTCATATGAGAGCGAAAACTAAAATTTGAAAAATTAGACCATTTACCTTTAACACAGGTGTATGGGTAATGTTAGCCCTTGTTTCGGGCTGTCAATATTGTTCAATTTAGTTTATACCATGTTTGGTACTCTCTGAATCAAACTAAAATCCCAGTGAAACCTTTCACCCGGGCAGCCCGCTGCGCGCGCTGCCCCCGCTGCCCGGGCTCATTGCTGGGTCCGTGGGAGGGGAGATCAGGGGAACGTTACTAGTTCTAGGGTAATGTCATCCCTTAAAACAAGACCATCATCTTAAGCCTGATGTGAATGCACTTTCTGGCCTATGGTGGACTGATGGTAAAGTCATTGAAGAGATCGCTATTGTGTGTTTTTCAAATATGACTACTTATTCAAAAGTTTGTTTTTTCAGTCTACAGTAAAACATGTGATTGTTGGCCTTTGAACCTACCATACTCTAATGTATACCACATAAATGACTCATAAACCACTTCTGACCTGACTTCGGAATATAGAGAAGAGAGATTGGTATCCATGGAGAATGCCGCAATGCTTGAAAAGAATGGTAGGGCAGTACTTTTGGATCAGTCAGTTGGAGGTCTGGTTGATGAATAGGCCTAAAGTTTCCAACATACCAAGCCTTTTGGACTATAAATGTGATGGCTCACCCCAAAAGGGGGGGGGGGACTTTGCAGATGATATCAATTTTGATTTTATCGTTTCATCTGTTACAGCATTTTCTAAGCTTTAAAATGACACCTTACTTGTTGAAATTGATCAAAGCGATCAAATTTTGCAAAAGAAAATCTGTTGGAAATACTTATTATTTCCTTTTATTTTTTGCTGCCTATTTTTACCCGTTTCTCGAAAAGTGTTCTGTCGCAAAGTCCCCCTTTTCGGGGTGAATCATCACAAATAAGTGAATTAGATTTGAAAAAGGAAGGTACTAAATGAGTTCCACATTTGCTCATTCCATAGCTCAATTTACATTACATTCAGAGGGATGGGAGCAAAGTGGTCATCGGCATTCATGCTATATTTCTTAGAAGGCAATCATCTGCAGCTATATTTCATTCTTTCAGCATTACCAGCAAAGTTTCAGCACAAACAAGGGGGAAAACAACAGATTTGAGATCTATTAAAAACTAGGTGTTTAAATTAAAATCCAAACCCTTAAATTTTAAAATGTTTTTCTAGTGACCTGAAATGAACTTTCTGTGACTTTATATTGTGACCTGAGTAGTAATTATTAATCTGGTCAAGGTCAAGAAGTGTATTCCAGATGTTGTATCAATATCATAAAATGAAAATTTGAAATCAAGGACTGATCTGTAGAATATGGGATGTTTTTATCAAAAATCTATGTTTTTATAATTTTTTTTGCAGCTAGAGGTTAAAATGTTGAACTATAGATTTTTAAAGACATGTGTGAACAATCTATATCACCAATTGATATTTGAAACCTCACTTATTCCAAAACCTGTACCATAACTCTTACCCACAGCTATCTCTATCTAACTGTGCTAGGCCTTCAGGCTAGTGGACAGAGGAGCTCAGAATGATGGGAAACGCCACTTGTATTGAGTGGCACCCCCTGTCCCTAGCCACTCCAACGTCTCAAAACATTCTCATTTAATCCCAGACTTTTAACTGCTATTATAGTAACTGTATGTCTACTCCATATACCAAAATGCAGATCACAAGTTTGTTCTTTTTCCTTTTGAAATTTGAGTGAAGTAATTACCAAAGGCGACATAATTCCTTATTTTCAGCCCACATAGTCCCCAGAATTGCTCTAAACTGCCCACAAATTGACACAACCCCATAAATTTCAATTGAACCTGTTATCCAAAAACAGGAATAACAGACTTCTGTTTTTGAGTTTACCAGTAGAGTGTCCCAAAATCAGGTTGTTTTTGATCTGGAGTTCATTAGATCCCAAATGACCTGTATTTGCATCTTGGAGATCATTTTTTGAGATTTTAATAGTGGTATAGGTCAACTTTGAGTGAGGTTTGAAAATTATGCCACATAATATAAATTATGAGGGCAAATCCTGAAGAAAATTACTTATCACTGTTGATGCAAGTGTGGATCACACTGATCAGTGCGCATTGTAGAACTTATCATGTTCCTTCGAATCGATCACTCCTGTGATCAAAATCATCTTCAAATCTACCCAGTTTACTGACCAAGCAGCGAACTTGCACGGCAGACGCGAGCCGTTCAGCTAAGCCGCTTATCCAGCTACTTGGCTAGTGGCAAGTGGATTTTACTCCGTTTTGGCTAGTGGTATTGATGGCTCAGTCAGAGCTATGCTCATTGATGCCCATTGGTATCGAGCAATGTTAATTAGACATTTTATGATGGATATCAGTACACCAAACACACCAATAAAAGGTGCACATATACAGGGTGAGAAATAATCATCTTTATTGATCTTAACAAAGTTTAGGACCTTCATTTGAATGGTCGCACTAGTACTTGAAGAGTTTTTTTTTTGGTTTGTTTGTAATAATTTTATTCAATGTTTTTCTCTTGGTTTTGTCTTTTCTGCAGATTCCATGTTGACCTTGCGACACCAGCAATGACCCGATGATCTCATCTCCCATGACATCGCCATGGAAATCCCATCACATTTATTTATTTATGTGGCCTTGTCGGCCATTTTGAGTTTGCTGCATCAAACCTTAGCAGGTAAGTTTGTGTCATTGCCTAGCCCTAGTATTTCTGAAGAGAAGATATCATGTATATCCCATCATGCATTGCTTCCTATGGGAAATTTTGTACCGGAAGTCATGAGAGTAGATAGTGATGAAACATAGCCAAAATGCTAGATTACAACAATTAAAGGTGTGTGTTCCGATCACCTTCTCTCACAAAATCAAATTGAAGATTTTAATACCAAATGAAAGCGCATATTTTTCATAACCCCTGTAAATTTTCACGCCTATGTTATGTTTTGTTGAAGAGATATGGTGAAAAAAGTGCTGAATTAATTGAATATTTTGTTAACAAAAATAAATATCCTATATGTTTCTATGGGTCACTCTCAGACACATATTTGCCTGTAGCATTGATTTGGCTCAAGATATGACAATGAAACTTTACGATTGCTTTACATCTAGTGATGACCCTTCATTTAAATATGGAAAAAGCCGAAAATATACTCGGCCTCCAAACAAATTTTTCGCTACCGAACATTTGGTCGTGACGTCAAAATGATGAGTGACCCCAAACAAAATAACGTCAACACCGAGTTGAGACCAAATAAAATTTCGCGCTAGATTGCACATGCTATTGAATTGCCATATGTGTACCGCCGCGGCAAAAGGGTCCAGTTGTCGGCTCGTACATGTTGCTCCTTGTAGCATATCTAATTTATGGTATTTGTATACATCAGATATGCTACAATGAGCAACATGTAGGAGTCGAAAACTGGATCCTTTTGCCGCGGCGGTACACATATACATTGGACCAAATGTTTGCTACCCATTCATACTTTAAGTTTGATGGCAAATATTTGGTGACGTCACGACCAAATGTTTGGTAGGAAAATTTTTGTTTGGAGGCCGAGTATGATTTCGCCTAAAGAGTACATGTTATTATTAAATTTTTCACCAGATCGGAATACCAACCTTAAACTTTGATTTATGGGTATTTCATCACTAACTACTCACTGTTTTCATTGGGTAAAAATAATGTCAATGTGGCTTTATAAAGTGCTAAAAACACAGTGCAAAGTCTAGAAAAAGGAAAAGGAAATTAAGTTAATGTCTTCATGCGAGCAGTTTACAATCATTTTTGAATAATTTTCCTTCAGACTCACCTCCAATATTCCGCAAGGAACCCTCATCAGAGGCCGTCAAACGAAACAGCCGGGTAAAATTAAAGTGCAAAACAGATCCCAAGGATGCCGACGTTAGGTGGGTGTTCAACGGGGAGCAGGTAGCCGACAGCGACGAGTTGGGCGTAACGGTGAAGAGAGGTAGCCTCGTGATCGAAGCGTTTCAAGATGAGCTTCATCAGGGAGACTATCAGTGCATCGCAAGCAACAATGCAGGAGCTGTTATTAGCAGAGTAGCACATTTACAAGTAGCATGTAAGTTTTGAATATTAAAAAAATATATATTTTGTAGGTGACAGGAAAAAAACCTGCTTTACGGGCCCGACAGACAATTTTAATTTTTGCCAAAATGATGTAAAATCAGCCGTTTTGGGGGCCAAAATTTATTTTGGTGTAAATTTTATAGAAAATTTCTTTGTAAAAATTTATTTTTTTCCAGAATTTTGGGGTTATTTTAGGCAAAAAAAATACAAAAAAAACTTTGCCTGGCTGACCCTAATTAACGGTCCATCGCCTTTACAACAGTTTTTTTTCCCGTCGCCTAATGGGACATTTCTATCATGTCTTATAAAGGAGTCTGCTTCTTCTGATTAGTACTCAGGAGACAATTTTAATTTTGGGGTTATTTTAGGCAAAGAAATTACAAAAAAACTTTGGCTGGCTGACACAAATTAACGGTCCATCCGCCTTTAGGCAAAAAAAAAAAA
>JXSR01S021613.1:80172-90380 GCA_000969725.1 Ophiothrix spiculata | reverse complement strand
CTACAGGTAATTACGATTTCCCCTTTTATTTGGCCGGAGTCTGCTTTGTATTTTGTGCTCTGTTTATGTCAGCTGAACTAATGACAACCAACATCTCTCTTGGTTCTGCATGTGGAATGCTCTTCCTTCCTCCATTGTTTCACATAATCATATCTTTCTACAGTTGGGAAGACGCCATTTTAATACTAGCAGGTTGCGTTGCTAACATTGGTGTTTGTGCTGCACTCTATAGGCCAAATGCTTTGGAAATAAAAACAAGACAACACAATACGCAAATAGGTGCCACCACGAATGGTGTCGTAAAAAACACGTTTTCATCCATCATTGAGCATGGCGATTTCATACTCTTTAAAAATATATATTTCATACTATTAATGGCAGCATATTTTCTCTACGGCCTGTCATTCATCATTGCCTTCCATTACATATCAGTGCGAGCGGTACACAGTGGAACTTCAGAGCAGAATGCTGCTTACTTACTTTCATCGATCGGTATCGGATCTTGTGTTTCGCGCCTCACGCACGGTTTTATTATCGATCACCATCTCCTGACAGCTACGGTGTTAACATCAATTTCATATCTTGTTTGCGGTTTCTCCTGCATCATGACTCCCGTATCAGATGATTTTATATTGTTAGCAGTATGGGCCGTGCTGATAGGCCTTTCCAGTGGAGTTTATCATGCTACCGTGCCTAATGTTGCTAAAGAATTTGTTAGACTTGACCATCTTTCTGGTGCCATGGGATGGATGTTACTCATGTGTGGAGGCGGAGTGATTCTTGGCTCATATCTAACAGGTTAGTAACAGAAGATAAGGGCTTTGAGCTCTGAGATGATACTAAGGAGTGAATGATGAATGTTCATCTCTCTAGTATGAATGCCAAAATGCCAGACTGGCGGCTCGCTAGTCCGAACAGCTCGCTAGTCTGAAGGCTCACTATAGTCCAAACATGTTATTCAATGGGAAATACAACCTGAAAAAGGCTCACTAGTCTGAAGGTTCGCTAGTCCAAATATGAAAATAAAAGTTCCAGGATGCTGCCCAGCACTCGGTGATAGTAGAGGCAATAGGTACCTTTGTGGGTATTGGTAGTGCTGTGATGAAGTTGGTAAATACGTACAGCGTTTCGACGAAATGTCTTTGTCAAGTGAAATCTTAGCTACTTATGTACAGCAAATATTCAAAACAGTATATACAAGTTCTGTGGTGTTAAAAAGTCAAATGCAAATCTGTGGTGACAATTACATGATCCAGTTGCATTTAAGAATGTCAAACTTGACGTTAATGCCGGCGGGTTTGAGGGGGGTTCAGAGAGTTTATGAGTCTTTGTTCAGCCAGATGACGCATGGAATCGTTGTTGCCGCTAGTAGAAAAAATGCCGGTGATGGAGGCATGGTTGACTGAGTGATCGGGCTGGTTAAAATGAGAAGCCACTGGTCGACCAGGTAAATTATCGCGGATGGAACGTCTGTGATCAGAGAATCTAGCAGAGAGTTGTTGCTTGGTTTCACCAATATATAATTGACCACATTTCTGGCAAATGATAGCGTAGATGAGATTACGGCTGGCACAGGTAAATGAAGATGTGATGTGGTGTGTTTTGCCACTGGGTCCAACAACAGTAGATGTGTTGATGACGAATTCACATGTTTTGCATCGAGGTCTGTCACAAGGTTTAGTACCGACAATGTTCGTTCTAGGGCTGTTGGCGCGAACAACTTGATTGGAGATGTTCTTATCACGCCTCCATGCAGTGACCGGAGTATCAGTGAAAATGTCCTTGGTGGTGGCATGTCGAGTGAGGGCGTCAAAATTCTTGAGGATGATTCTGCGAATTTCAACATTAGTGGGATGAAAAGTCAAGACGAGTGGGATGCGCTCATTGTCATTAGTGGGTGAGACCGATGGTTGCAAAGCGCGATTCCTGTCGAGACAAGTAACGCGTTGAGAGGCAGCTCCAGTGATGTGTTCAGGATAACCTCGCTTCTGGAAAAAGTCTATCATTTGCTGAGACTCTTGGGTGAAATTGATGTCGTCGCTGCAAATTCTACGGAGACGGTGAAGTTGTGCATATGGAATGGAGTTCTTGCAACTGGGAGGATGGCTAGAGTTGTAGCGAAGATAATTATGTGAGTCAGTGGGTTTGTAGTAGATGGAAGTACTAAGACAGATTTGCATTTGACTTTTTAACATCACAGAACTTGTATATACTGTTTTGAATATTTGCTGTACATAAGTAGCTAAGATTTCACTTGACAAAGACATTTCGTCGAAACGCCGTACGTATTTACCAACTTCATCACAGCACTACCAATACCCACAAAGGTACCTATTGCCTCAAATATGAAAATAGGCATGTCAGTCTGAATTTTAAAAACATCTCACTAGTCCGAATTTGAAATAGGCCTACAGTTTGCCAATCCAAATTCAATTAACAGCTCGCTAGTCAGAATTTTAAAATAGGCTTGCTAGTCTTAATTTTGAAAACAGCTCACTAGTCCGAATTTTGAAAATCTGTAATAGAAATATGTGCATTTTTTCTCCTATTCGGACTAGCGAGGTGTTTTTTAAATTCAGACTGCGAGCCGTTTTCGAAATTAAGACTTTTTTAATAAATAGGAGAGTGAGCCTAAATTACAATTCATGACTAGCAAGCTGTCCCCCCAAAAAATATAATACAGGATACAAAAAACTGAGCTAAAATGGAAACTTGATATCTTCTTAGTTCAAACTAGTGAGTTGTCGGACTAGCGAGCTGCCCCCCCCCCAAAAAAAAAAAAAGTTATACAGGATATGACAAACTGAGCTAAAATGGAAACTTGATATCTTCTTAGTTCACTGTCAATAACACTCACCGTTAAGCTCAGATGATGATTTTACTAAAGGTTTTTATGTAAATTTTAGGGGTAACTTTTCATGTTGTTTAGTTGACAAGGTTTGCAGCAACCTGGGAGACTGTTTCGTTTTCTAATTGGGGCCCCGGCAGTAATTACAACACAGTAGCCTATGGGAATTTTTAAAGTACTGGAAAGCTTGTAGCTTAAAAATGAATGATCGGAATCAAGTAAAATTTTTAGCATATTGTACTCTTCTTTTTATTTAGCTAGAAAAGAGATGAGGCTTTTTATCACATCAGAATCATTAATTACACCTTTAAGAAAATTTCACATAGAACAAGAGTACCAGGAGAAAAACCTGTGAAAGCAAGTATGGACTAAACTTTAATGCAAATACGGTGCCGGAACTGAAAGGAAATCAAACCTGGGTCCGGGACTCAATGGTGCAGAGCAAGGAAAGTACTGCTGCGCTAACCCACTGAAATTGTAAAATTTGTAAATTTGCTTAAAACTGTTAAGGTTTAGCAGACAATAAATTCTATCATATTGATTGTGTTTCCTTCTTTTTTTCCTTACAGGTGTACTTGTTGATGCTACAGGTAATTACGATTTCCCCTTTTATTTGGCCGGAGTCTGCTTTGTATTTTGTGCTCTGTTTATGTCAGCTAAACTAATGACAATTAATATCAAGCATATATATGGAATAATAACACAAAAAACATCAAATACAACTGACGAGACATATCTACATGGAGTTATCAATAAGGCCTCTCAAACTGAGAACATAGAAGCTAATGATGTGGATCATGAAAGGACCACGCCTGCAGATTTCTACCATAGACCACCAGAACGAATTCAGAATATTTCTTCATCCTGTGATAGACACAAATATGAGGGCAACAGAGATTCATACTTTTATTATTTAGGCCAATGCTGAGCCTATGATGTGGACCTTTCATATGAAAGGGCCATGTCTGCAGATTTCTACCATAGACCACCAGAACGAATTCAGAACATTTCTTCATCATGTGATAGACACAAATATGAGGGCAACAGAGATTCATACTTTTATTATTAAGGCCAATGCTGAGCCTATGATGTGGACCATGAAAGGACCATGTCTGCAGATTTCTACCATAGACCACCAGAACGAATTCAGAATATTTCTTATTCCTGTGATAGATCCTTATATGAGAGCAACAAAGAGTCACACTTTTATTATCTAGGCCAATGCTGAGCCTATGATGTGGACCATGAAAGGACAAGAGCTTGTACCATAGACCACCAGAAAAAACGCTTATATGAGGGCAACCGAGATTCACACTTAAATTATATAGGCCAATGCTGGGAGTTGGGAGGCAAGGGGAGAAGAAGATATCAGGACCTTCCCATCATGCCTTGCTTCAAATGGATTTTTTGCATGGGTTGTAATGCGAGGGTTTAGGGATGAAACAATTACCAGACCTCATCCCAAGTTTGATTTCAGAAATGGTTTATCACTAAACCCTCTCATTAAAACCTGTACAAAAAATCTAATTGGAAAAATGGCATGATGGGAAAGTCCTGATGTCGTCTTTTGGCAAGGGGTGGGCGGTCCATTTTTATTATAAAATCATTGGACTAAAAAAAACCAAGTTGTTTCGTGTTGCAGCTCATCAAACATAAAATTGTGCAAAATGTATCTTTTATTTATTTTTTGTTATTTTTATAGAGACACTGGGGTGTATTAAATTCATGTTATTCACCAACAAAACAATTGAGATGGGTAATGTTTCTTGCAAAGTACAAATTTGGCAAATTAAAAAGAATATACGTGGTCAATTAAGGGCACAGTTAACCCCTCATTTTCTGAAACATTTCATGCTTTGTAACTCGAAATTGGAGTTGGACCTCAAATGCTTTTTAGAATCTAGAAACACATGTCTAGGAACGCATTTCTCAAATTTTTGATTTTTGACTTACTTTTTAAAATATTGCCAAAAATAGGTCCAAAATTGGCCCAAAATGATTTTTTAGTCATTTTTGGCCTATTTTTGGCAATATTTCAAAAAGTAAGGTAAAAATCAAAAATTTTGTGAAAATAAATGTTGGCAAGGGGCAGTCTTCAGGAAGACTCTTTTAAGAGCCACAAATATCTCACAAGAACAACACATTAGAGGTTAGGGGCAACCTACTTTTGTGTGAATCTGTTTGCAAGGGGCAGCCTTCAGAAAGGCTCTTTTCAGAGCCACCACAATCTCAAAGAGGTGAACTGCTTTTAACACTGTTGGCAAGGGGCAGCCTTCAGTGAATGGCTCATGTGAGTCATCAGTGGGAAGTGACGGCCCACATGTCTTTATAATAATATTTGTCCTGAAGAAGTCAGAGCTACTCCTGACGAAAGCTTGACAGTTCAAAACTTGTCCGACAGCGAACCCGTTAAAATGTACCAAAAGAAACTCCATTTCTACATAATTTTCACAAAGCTCTTATTTTCTACACGCAAAAAAGGCATACAGGTGAGTTACTTATCAGGATATGTGAGACAAACCTCTTTTGTCTTAAAGCAATATTATAAGATTTGGTTTCAAACATAGATTTAATTTAAAACAGTTTAAAATGAATAATTATGACTAACTTTGTTGGGCATCCATATGCATATTTTTCTCTAAATTTATTTTTTGTGAAGCAAAATGGATACATGTTCTTTCCAATACTATTATGTAGAATTATATTTGGGATCCAAAATTTAATTCACCAATTTGCCATTACTGAAAAGTATGCAACTTTGGGTCAAATTATTTGGAGGGTATCGATATCTACCAAAAACTAAGCCAGTCAGTCAAAAAATCGGAAAATCAGAATTCATGGGCCACCCTGTTGGTAGGATCTTGTAGTATTGCTTCAATGCTTTAAATGGCGAACATTAACCTAATTACAAGAGACTTCATGTGTAAAAAGCGAGTTTGCACTATGTGATCTTGCTAAAACCAACTCAGGTTATAAGAAATATCTCACATACATTGTAAACTAATGGAATCTATAACAGATGTCGTCAAAGCAATAGTATTATTAATAATTCAGTCAAATGCATGCATGCAAATTATGTGTTTTTTTTGGCATTCGACCGTTCTTTTTGGTATTACCTCAAAGAAGTTTGGCTTTGAGTGCAATGTACTAGTAATCTGTATGCAATTTTAATAATATAATAATAATAATAATAATAATGTGAGATTTTTGAGCGCTCATAACAAAGAAGCCGCTGAGCGCTGTACATACTTGTAACAAAACCTATAAGAAATATATAGTCTTTACAAATACAAATTGTTACAAACAGAATCATGTACATAGGAGAAAATTTGGAAAGTTTAGGTAATTTCTCATACAGTCACTGAAAATAGTCTTCAAAAAGTATAGTCTTGAGAGTACGCTTGAACTGACTAGAAGTCATAATTGGAGCAGCATTCCTGATTATTGAAGGCAGATTGTTCCAGAGTTTTGGTCCAGAAATAGCGAATGATCTTTGTCCATAGAAATTTGTTCTTGGACGCAGGCTGCGTAGGTAATCCAAAAGAGACTTGAGATGAGGATCTGAGAGTGTGAGCGGGTGTATAGCGGCTGAGCATTGGAACTGTAACCTAGCCTATCAACGTATAATATAGTTTTCTACATTGGTTACTATTATTCAAAAAGTGAATATTAGCTACCTTATATTTCATCCAAATATCTGATAGGCCTACACACTGAAATAAAAAAATCATTTTCTGCTATATAATTGCCAAGGTATAGAAAAAAATAAACCTTTCTGGGAACTTTTATTGTGCTGAAGAGAATTTTCTGTGAGATTTATGAAAAAATACATGAATTGCTCTAAAATCTATTTTATTTTTGACAGTAATTTGACATTCACCCCACAATTTGGCTCATTTCATCTATCAATATTGACAGAAAAATCATTTGTCATCAGAATTGCTCAATGTTTTTATTATTTGACTTTATATTATTATTTTTTTAAGCTTATTGATATTTTTTTCTGGGAACGGCGTGGCCACGTTACCGCGGATTTTCGAAGCCCTGATAATTGCATTGGAACTGGATAATCTTTATGTCTTTATGCTGGTGAAGATTTAAGGAAGGTTAAGGATGCAAGGTAAAATGAGGGTGGAAATATACCTGGGCTAGATGTATTTGAATTTGTGACCATGAACCACGAACCTCCAGTAAAGTTGACCCAGGTCAAGTGTGCTTTAATGGAGATTCAACAAAAACACACTTTCAGCCTCAAAAATTATGACACTTGCTTCAAATTCATGCTACACCAAGAAATATATAGAGCTATGATTCTTCAAGTAAAGCATAACATGTCATAAAACCTATAACTATGAAAATGTGTGTTAAAGTGTCCATATTATTCATATATCCAATGGGACTATATTTCCTAGAGTTGAAATGTAAACTGACGTTTTGACAGATATCCTAGAGTTGAAAATTATGTAAACTGACATTTTGACAAGAGTTTAAGGCAAGGGCATTTCAAATCTGCAAAAATCACAATTTTTGCTTAAATATGACTTATATGTGTGTATTTTGTATTCTGGCTCAAATGAAAAATGCAGTCTTTACTGGAGGTTCGGGATGGATGGTCACATTTGTCATGGAATAGGGTATGATAAGGCCAAAAAATAGATTGTTTGGTTGTCCTCCACACCCCTTTTTGAGCAAAAGCGGGTGGGAGGATTTCTTTTAAAGTTTTTTTTTTCAAATGTAAGTCAAGCTACACCAAATTATGGCCTCTATTAAGATGCAAATAAGTCCACTGTACCAAAAATTCTCTTTATACACGTTTAAAAACAGTATTAAAATGTTAACAAAATGAAATCAACAAAAAATATATATTCGAAAGATCCAAATTTTCAAAGAAAAAAAAAACTTTTTTGGAAATCTCAAAATTTGGCGCGCTATACTTTTGTACAGTAAATACTTTTTTCCAGTTTTGAAAAATAGGGACATGCGGTGGAGGACAACCAAACAACTTTTTTTTGGCCTTATTGGGGTCTTTACTGGAGGTTCGTGATGAATGGTCACATTTGTCATTGGAATTTTGGTATGATTGTTGGGTGAATCATGAAGTTGTGAGTTGTGGAGAGTTCAAGGAATTTTTATAGGGGAATCGGGATACGCCGCCATCTTGTGTCTCCGCAGATCAGCTAAATTTTCACTTGACTCATATACAGCGTGTGCATTTTGCCTGGCATTTTGTTGCACGCGCAAACCGTGTCTGCGTTTCAAGTAGTTTGTATTGCGACTTGCTCTGATCAAAGTACATCAATTTTCCCACTAATCCATTGCGAAGACTCTCGAAGTGAGGCACGCGGAGCCGTAAAATCCCGGAGGTACAATAACTCACCCTCCATGAGCGACAATCCAAGATGACTGCCGTCCCATAGGATTACACGGTGGTGAATTCAAAATGGCAGCAAGTACCGATTCCCCTTTTTAAATTTAAATTCTTTGGGAAAGTTACAGTTAGGCTATCGGGGGAAAGTTAAGATTTTCAATGTTTAACACAAAACTACTGAATAAAATAAAGTATACAACTTTATTGGAACCAAGAAAAAAGTCTGTTCCCATCTCCCCACCCCAAGAAAACAAGAAAAGTTTTAAGTTTTCTTAACATACTATTAGTACACTGCAAAATCAGATATTTGTTTGGGTTAACTTAAATTTGTGCCAATCAAGTGTAAAATACTGGTTTTTTTTATATATTGATGCAAATTTGGGTGATTTGGTACATGAAAAATTTTGGGTGTACCATTTTTTGTCGGAACAAAATCTTTTGCCTCAATGCGAAATTTTCTTACCCCTGCATACCCCTAAAAAACTGGCATATTATACTGTTTTGCCAAATTGCTGTTTTTCAATAAACCTGCTAATAAAATTTCAAATCCTAGAGGGCAGTATAGTATTTAGCATTGTGACAATGAAACTTATTTTGATATAATGGACTGAATTTTGACAAAGAAATTTTGAATGCTGTTGCAATTGCTGGTAAAACTTCAAATGATGCATAATCTTGAATTAGAGAAAAGTTTTGTAACATTTCCCGTAATAAAGATAAAAATTAAGTAGAATTGGCACAGCTTAAACAGGTCTCATCTGCAGTGTCGTCACCAGACATTTTCATTTGAGGGGGGGGGGGGGTGAGCAGGGGCAAAACAATTTTGCAGGACGGACGAAAGAGTTCTTGCTCAGACACACCCAAGTTTTTTCCATGTAACAGATCAGGCCACAAAAAGTTGTTTGCTTGTCCTCAACCGACTGACCCATATTTTGGGAATCATGATTTTTTTCTATTTAATGTACAAAAGAATACCGACCCTATTTTTGAAAATTACAAATAAAGTTGGGTTTTATTCTTTCTAGATTTGTGTATCCTGAAAATGCAGAAAAAATGATTTTTATAGTTTGTTTTAGTTTTATATTTTAGTTGTTTTGTAATGTATGTTGATTCATTTTGACACCAAAATTATCTTATTAGTTCATATTCTGATCCTTGATTCATACATATACACTCGTGGTCTAAAGTATTTCCGCACAAACACTTTATTCAGCCATATCTCACAAGACGTTTATAAGGAAACTATCGGGAAACTTATGTTGCTTTTGGTCAGATCTGATAGGTAATCTAGTTAAGTGTCAAATTGAGCTCCGAATAGGATCAGCCCTCTCACGTACGTTAAGGTTTTAAGAGGTTTTCAATCTGTCATATACCGTCACAAAACACTCCACATTCATCACAGCCCTATTTGTGTAAACTGGTGGGGTGTTGAAGGATCATTTTTCGTTTGCTTCCAAGCATTCTTTTGGCGCAGTCAAGCATGACCAGGACATTTAATCGCCTGCTTGTCACTCTATTACATATACAGTTTTATTCGATGTCTTACGTCATTTTGTCGTCAGCATAGAATATTCTAAGCAAAATATTCTATACGATAGCGGAGTCTGAACCGGGCCTTACATATACACAATCCATATGACCACTCAACTCGAGCGGTGAAGTGACCTTGACCCAGGCATTGTCAAATCAAATTTGACCTAAAAATCATGTTTTTTGACCCATTTGTGTTGTTGCCCCCTACCCATACGTGAGGGGGTTGATCCCATTCGGAGCTCAATTTTACACTTAACTAGATTACCTATCAGATATGACCAAAAGCAACATAAGTTTCTAGATAGTTTCCTTATAAACGTCTTGTGAGATATGGCTGAATCAAGTGTTTGTGCAGAAATACTTTAGACCGCGAGTGTACATACAAAGAAGTTTGCTAGTAATTTTAAAAAAACACCTGACAGACTGACCCAATTTGTCAAATTCAATTGAGGTCAAACA
>JXSR01S021613.1:54360-67212 GCA_000969725.1 Ophiothrix spiculata | reverse complement strand
TTAGTTTAAAAAATAATTGTCATTAGTCTGATTTCTGTAAACATAGTATTGTAAACAAGTACATCATTATACTTAATTTGCATGCAAACTTGATTCAAAATAACAACGTACAAATGTCATAATCTTTCCTTGTTTTCTCAGTTTAATAAAAATGGATGTAAGAGGTTTTGGAAACAAGCTCTTCATATATTCATTTTTAGTAACTACTTTCTTCTGCAGCTTAGTTGTTTACTTATTTTGGTTACAGGCCGCACCACTTTTACCAGTGGCCGCACCACTTTTATTTTCTGTCCGACGCCCCTAGAAAAAATCATTTGACATCTTATACTTTTCCTTTTTCAGACATACACATGCAATGCCCCGAAGAAGAGTTGCAGTTCTTTTTTAAGCCATGATCCAGCTATACTTGCGCAAATTGAGAGATCACGTATTCCGTTCATATTAACGAGAAGGAGTGGAGCTACTGTCAACTTTAAAATCTTCGTGCTTGATGCTGTCGACCGAGGAGTAGGGTTGACTTCCATCGCTGACATGATAAGGAATCAATACCAGATCAATTTCAGGATGAGACAAAACAACTTTGAGTTGGATGTATCTTGTGTTGAAACACGCAACAGCAATGTGGTATTCCCAACTATCAACCAATGCATAAAATTTCCAGGTAGAAAACTACTAACATCTCTATATATTGCTTCAACAAACATTGTAAATGGATCTCTGTTTCATCAGAACATTATCACAGACGGAGATTTTCTGACCATGAATCATACGTTTAAGATAACTAAAAAGATTGGGTACACAGACGAAAGTAGTGGGAAGTTCGTGCCCCAATATAGTGCACTATTTTTAGTTATGAACAGAAATGGCAAAGTTATGGACTACAAATTAACAGATACCACGAAATTTAGTAAAATAACATGCTTGCTGATGAAATTGAAAAAGAGACTATTGACACCTCTACAAATGATAATAGTGGATAATTGTTGTCATGTTCGCAAAAAATTGGTGAATATATTTGGAGAGCAGCTTAGCGTGAAACTTGACCTGTTTCACGCAGTGAAGAGATTTAGCAATGCGATACCCAAAAAAATACCACTACGTGCGCAAATGATAAAGGAATATGGGTTTGTATTCCGCTCAGACAACGATTTCGAAGTAAACAGACGCTACGAAACACCCACACCAGACATTTTAATGAGACATCTTCGACATTTTATCTGTACATGGACAAAACATATAGAAGAAAATGGTCTCTCCAGGAAAACTGGACATATTTTCTCTCAAATCAGAGGACACATAAGACACGGCTGTTTGAGCGGAATACCTCCCAAAGGGGGGACTAATAAGAATGAACGATTTCACAGAAGACTTAACAGTAACGGTATTTTGAAACAGCATACCATCGGCGTGTCTCTAGGCAAGTGTGCACTGTTGAATGCTATTCGTAGCCACAATTCCAGGGCCCGCCATAACTCTAGTGTTAGTACAAACTGGATCCAGAGTATGCTTACAGCACCGTTGAACACAGCAAAACAGACTCACAAGGAGACAACTACTGGTCGAAAAGGTAAATTAATGTTTTTGTTTAAACAAAAATTTCTAAAAGAATGATCCGTTGCATAAGTTTAATCTAGTTTCATACAAAAAAAAAAGAAGAAAAAAAAAAAGAAAACCCACCACCAATTGAAAATATTTTTTGGTTATTTCAGTTTTAAAAGTCATTCCAAGCCAAATACCCGGGGCCGCTCGAAGATAATGGTGGTAGGGGATATGCAGGAGAGTTGAGCCATTTTTTTACATTTTGCACCATTCTGCAGTAATGACATGTAGGATACCCTAACTAAATGTCGCAAGTAAAACTTTGGAGGGTTTACTAACTCCATATAATGTGACAGTTGCCCCAATTGTTTCAGCCTATTCACAGGAAAGGTGTAGAAAAATTGGCAAAGTGGCTCAACTCTCCCATATTTCAACTAATTTCTTTACATCAGCTCAAAACTATTTTGTTTCCTTGGGCAAGAAACTTTATTCTACTTGCTCTGTGGTCAGACAGTCATGTAAAGCCGTACGAATAGACTCCGTCATGGGGGTATGCATGTTTTGCAAGTACTTGTATCATTGATTGATTGATTTACTCGTAACCACCTTCAACTGAACAGAGACATAAACTACTGGGCTAATAAGGATAGGGGAAGGTGGGGTAATCCCGAACGCGGTGTAACCCGAACACTGTGATTTCAGAAAAACGTGAGAGGGGGAGATTTTGTAACTACCATATGGTATTAGCTATAAGTGGTCTGAAACCAAACATAAAGTAACCGAGAAAAAAATATCGTACATTCTCGCGAGAATTGCAAAAAACAAATTTTCGCGAAACTCGCTTAATTTTCAACTACAATTTTCTCGGGGATATCGAATATCTTAAGGAAGAGGAAGTGTAAGTTTTGCTTAGTTTAACAGGTTCATGAGTCCATATAGTTGGAAAAACCAACGATTTGAGAAATAATTTTGTATGTATGTATTGAAAATATCCGATTTTCAAAATTTGATTGGATTGGGGTAATCCCGAACGAAACCCCGTTTCCATGGCAACCAGAAACTATGCTACAAGAAACATAAAATGACATTTTTGCTCTATACGGACTTGCTATTGAAAAATCACGTTCGGGATTACCCCATGGCCGCGGGGTAATCACGAACATCGCCATTTTTTTTGTTTGGATCGTAAAGTTAAGTAAAACCATATGTCTAGTTAGGGTAATGCTTCTACTGTGTATTGGTAAGGTTATCCTTACCAATCTTATATATTCCCTGGTCTAACTCGGTTCGCAGCAAAATCAACTCCGAGTGCCGAGACTTAGTTACGCGTAGAGACAACCCTCGCAAATAATACTTTACGCGAATGATGCGCCAACCTGCACGCAAAGCGTGTATGCATGCTTCAATATTCGCGCATTATGACAAGGTGCGATGTATCATCGGCAATCTATCAGCAAATTTAACCCAAAAACCCCAATTTTGTCTCCATGCCGGAATACAAATGGGGGATTGCCTTGTATCTCCCCTTTAAATCTATGGGTATAACGCATGAAAGTGTGCATTTATTTTTTACAAGTCAAACCAATGGAGTGATAATGATATTATACATTAATTGTATGCTCATTCTACGATAAAATGTTGAAATTTTTTAATGGTTTCTGAAGAAGAAAAAGTGCATGGGAGATGTTTAACAATACTTGATTTTTTAACCATTGTATTCCCAATTCTTAAATTACATATCTGTCGCTACGTATCTGTTGGTACCTTTTCTTAAATATTTTGAGAAAATTTTGTTTTCATACAAATTTGATTTTTAATTTGACCTTGGTGCCCCCATTCGATCCCAGACATTTTTGGAATCCCATAACTTTTGCAGAGAATGTCAAGACAATTAATGTACCAAAGTTTGATGACAATACATTTTAAAGGTGCAATTCATGATTCTGATCTGATACTGACCTCATCTCTTTTCTAGCTAAATAAAAAGAAGAGTACAACATAAATATATTCTGAAAATGTCAATTGATTCCGACCTTTCGTTCTCAAGTTACAAGAATTTCAGCATTCTAAATATCCCAAAATGCTACCGTGTTGTAATTACTGTCGGGGGCCGACAATAATTAGAAAATGACACATTTTCTCAGTTTTCTCAAAAATGCTAGCACATTTGAAAGAATGGCTTTGGGGTTGTAACATAAACCAGTCAAGGATCTCTAAAAAGCTCAATTTTGATAGAGGTGACCTTGAGGATGAAAAGTGAATCATGAATTGCCCCTGAAGTTCTCAAGATTTAAACTGAAACTTTTACTATATGATTCATTTTTCTGTTTTAAAACATTGAGCACAAAGTGGTTTCATTTTAGGTAAAGGCTGACTTTGCATGAAAATGCGATCTGTAACTCATTGGCTAGCCTTTATAATTATTTACTGTTATTTTTTTATTCTTGATATTTCAGATAATGTGATGGCCACAAACGGCAATCTGTTGGCAACTGCATCAAGACTAATCGATATCCAGCACAACCACTCATACTGTAAGGGAAAATCTGAGGCTTATAGCATGCTGACACACGCTTTATCAAAAGTGAAAGTGTTACACGATTTGAAAACAATTTTTAAAAACAAAACTCTAGATGCCAAGTCTATTTTCCAACAACAGACAAGACATAGGACAAGTAATTGCAATGTTGATGATAATGTTGATGCTGATGATAACATGCTGCAATATATGAGGTATAGAGGATTTGCTGAGGTAGCCGTAGCGCCTGATGGCAACTGTATTTTTACCGCAGCCGCTGTCAATGTAATGTTTTTACTTCAAGTTGGCTCTCCACGTTCATTGGCATTATATAATGACATGAACCTCAGAGAAAACATGTCCATTCCAGAAATAGCGCAACAATTAAGACATCTTGTTTGCAATGAGTTCTTGGAAAATGTCAATCAATATTATAATTCCGTCATATACAATGAAGAGGCAGACTATTCAGAAATGGTTGCAGAAATGAGACAAGATGGTTTTTTTAATTCTCGTTTAGGCGATGTCGTTCTTCTGGCACTATCAAATGTGTTGAGAACTGACATAGTGGTTTTTACAACTGCTTGGACACGAGGAGTGATGGTGGTTACACCAACAACAGGAGGACCTCGTATGTCAGATGGGTATATGTGGGTCACCCACCATCACAACTCTGATCACTACAACGTTGCAGTGCATGATGGTAGCATTCATGATTTTGATGTTGATGTAGTAGAAAACGTAACCTCCAAACAGTCAATTCCAAATCAACAAGACTATGATCAGAATCCTAATCATCCCTGCAGGTGTGGAATTAATGACAAGAGGTACAATTTAAAAGAAACAGTGGAAAAGTGCATGACATTGAAATGCTCATGTATCAAAGCGAAAACATTTTGCACACGTAAATGTAAATGTACAAATGGAAACTGCATGAACAGACAGAAGTGTGAACCAGAGCAAGTTACTTCTAGCAAGAAGCAAGTTAATTTACGTAGGCATGAACATCAGCAACCATTTAAATCCAGTTTAGACTCTCTTATAGAAAGTGGAGAAAGTATTCGTCGAGGGCCTATAAACATTCTTGAAGAATGTATTCTTGGTGAAATTTTGGCTAATATGTCCAAAACACGTCAGAATGAAGTAGAAACAAAAGATGTTTACCTTAAATACAATGACATCCTCAAACTTGACATTGTAAGTAATATGTTGACAGGCATGAGCGTCCAAGAAATATCGAAACAAGCAATTGCTCACTATGTTAAAACATTTTTTGCATTACATAAATTGTCTAACAATTAAACGAATGCTTATACTGTTTCGTGCTAAATTTCATTCCGAAACAATCTGAAAACATTTTAATGTTATATTTGTCTACAGACATGGGTTTGATACTCATTCAGCATACATGTATTATACCTACTGCTACATGTAGATACTGTGCAAGATAGTTGCAAAGAATGCATACATATGTATTTTCTCAATTCATCAAATTAATATTAATCATGACAAAGTTATGATGTCATACCCCTCCCATTTTGCCTAAAGTAAATTGTCCCAAATGGGTTCCAAATTTAGTCAAGGGTTCTTAGCTATGTGTTTGAACATCATTCAATTTACTCACTAACTTGCAAATTTTTCTTATCTATCAACAGTTTCTTCTGTTTATTTTCAGTGCTTTCACACATCAGAAATGAGTTACCTCTACAAAATATTTAAAGAGTTCTTGTTAACCATGTTAACATCTCATAAGTTTGGTATACCTTTCCTCATCTACAAAGTTGCCCCTTGTGCAAACAATATGCAACCAACATGCAATGGTTACTACTGGCTATCCTGTATGTATAGATTTTTGACTTGTTTATCAGTATCTCTACCGATCTATTTATTAATAAAATTACTTATTTCTTTGTATTAAAATGACATTAAAATAACATTGAATTCTATCGGGATATGCAGTTAATCCGGGCAGTTAACTCACTCCATTGAACATAATTATTAACGTGCGTGTCATATAATCCCGGTTTGAAAGCGTTAAAGTTCCCCGAGATTATAGTCCGGGGGATTGTCATTCATAGCCTCAGGGACCCGTGTCCCTATGAATAATAGTCTTAAGGGTAAAGGGAATTTGATATCAAGGGGGGGGGGGGGGTAGATTTTAGAAGGAAAAAAAATGATGCACCACACCCATGAAAAAAAAAAATTGTCATGCATCAATAATCAAGGTCTGTAACTTTAAAACTATTAATGTGATGTACATCAAAGTATACACTTTTGGAAAGGAAATTGGTCATGGAATCTATTTTTGGCATCAATTTTGACCAAAATTCTAATTTTTTGAGAAAATCTCAAAAATCACCATTTTGGCTCAAAATTTTCAATCGCTCTACCAAAAATAATTTTCAGTGCAAATGCCCAAATGACCTGAATTTCATGTTAGGACAAATGCCTAGGAATTATATTTTTATATTTTTTATGGTGTTGGATTTAACGAGATTGAAAATGAGCTATATATTAAAATGTACCTCATTTTACGCTGATCTCCATGAATACCAAACTATTTTCAAACATCTCAGAGGCTTATGATATCTATAATATATCTTCTATGTCCTCTTTATACCCGGTGTGAAAGGAACCTAAGTCCCCCTGAAATGGTAGTTCGCCTTCCATAGACCATAAGGGAGTAAAGCGTGAAGCTAATGTTGTGTGAGAGTTGTTAGCCGATACTTTACTCTACAGCCCAGGCATTAAGAACGTGGTACTTACATCCGACTTACATTCCTGCTACACCGGTCTTTGGAATTAAGGATTACATTTGTATTGCATATGATATTAAATTTGTTTAACAGTATAGTATTATATAATATATTAACTGCTTAATTAACATACTTATTTGTATTTATTTTAATTTTTTAAAACATTTTTTCTCAGTTCTGTTCAGAAAGTCTAAAATAGTTAGCTTTTTTTTGGTTGGTGCGGTTTATCAGAACTAAGTAACATTTTCGTTAGTGGTTCAGCAATTGTCAGTATTAGACATTTTAAATACACAGAACCTTAAAGGTGTAGGTTCCGATCACATTCTCATCCCCTGGGCTCAACCGGAAGTAGTATATTTTTTGATACCATATCAAAGCCCATATTTTTCTGATTGTAAATCCAAAATTTCACCTCCAAATTCATTATACTGTCTGAGATATAGCATAAAATGTAAAATTATCGGTACCTATTTTCCATTTCTTTTCAGGCAGTAGTGATCCACTAGATTTAGGGACAATGATTTCTAAAACGCAAATTTAGGGTACGATTTACGTGTATTTCTATTGGGTCACGTGACTCGCATATTTAAGAAAAAAATTCCAAAGATCATAGTTTTACCTTTCCTCAAAAAATGCAAAAGTGTTCTTATAGTAATCAACATAATTATGTCATTCCAAATCCGCTGGGGGTTCACGCGTGAACCCCAATTTATTATGTTATCATATTTTTTACCGATTACGAAAATAATGTTAGTGATCATCCAAGAAGTAGTATTTTTCCACGAATCCCAACGGCTTCATGCATGAGGCGGTATAGGACATGACGTCACCGGGGATCAGCTACGATACCGTATAATACCGTCCGGCAACCAGTAACAGTTGCCACGACCACCCTCCTCTGTTTCTTTTTGTATTTTCATAACAGCCTCATCCCCAGTGTTGCATACTTTATTTTGCCTCAAGAGAAAACAAGAAGCAAGCTGAGGTTAAAATTTCGCAATTATGCATTCCAGAGGTCAAGGCCAATCAGTTAAAAATAAATTACACATATGCTAAGATGGGAACCTACACCTTTTACAGCTAGAAAATTATACTAGTTTCATACTTGTTGCTCTGTATCTCAGCAAATTGATTGTAGGCTAATATGCCTACATCATAGATCTGTAAAACAATGTATTAATATTTCATACAGTTTAACAAGCCGAAAGAAGAATACACTTTTTTTTTATTTATGTTTTATGACCAAAATGTGATTTGAACAGGGATTGCATTCTTTATTTCAGAATGACATTAACAAATATAAACCATGTATTAAATGTTCACTTAATTTCACGCCCCGAGTGAGCATCGAATGATACCGAAGGAGTGAAATTGTTGTATACGAATGTCATCTACAAATACCGCGCGAGTCAAAAAAGCTGCAATAATTAGATGGCGCCATATTGTATTCGTTACCGTAACAACAAAAGTAATTCCAAACAACAAATATTAATTTCTAAATAGGTCATGGATTAAGCTTTCAAACGGTGAAAGAATGGTCCAAATGAGTACCAATATTGGATTGAATTTCTTGCCAACACCTCTTAAATATTACGAATAACACAAACCGAATATTACCTTGTTCCAGTGATCTGAAGGTTATCGCCTCTTAATCTATTAATTTACATTTAAAAGATAATTTTGGCGGTCTTTAGTTCAAAACAACCAGTGTGGGGTACTGTCTAAGAAGGGAGGGCTTATCAATCAGTCGTTGCTAACCAACGACAAACATGCTCTAGTTGCTGATTTTTATTTTAGAACCAAAACTAATGCAGAAGTTAAATGGAGATTCCGGGATGCATTCTTCCAATCACGTGTACTATGTGCATCCACTATCTAATAATAGAATTCAGGCGAATTCAAAAGAACAGGAACAGTCAATAACATAAATAAGGAGTTATCGTGAAGACCGCGAACGGCAAGATATTCATTATATCTCTTGTTCTTAAAATATGGCTCTCATTTAACTATTGCAGTTTTTTGACTCACTCGGTATACAATTACTAATTGTAAAATGCTCAAAAGCCGTTTGGAAAAACATGACTTTATTAATTAGCAGTTGCCGTGCACCTTAAAGCACGCCCTTTGCAGACCGCTTGTTGTACTTTCAAAAAATAAAACTTCATTGAAAATTTGAAAAGAATTTTTTCTGATGTAAGATGTAACCCATCACGATGTTAATAAATCCTAAGAACATTTTATGCAGGTTCATTCTAAAATAAGACTGCAAAATGACCATTCGGTCATTTACTGTAAAAATTCAACAAGTGTGTCACCTATATATGGTTTTGATATTAACAGAGTAACATTATTATATCACGCTAAAACATTTGTAATCACTGGAATTCAGAGAGAAATAAAAGACAAGTTTAGTTGGACATATCTTAAACATTTACTTCCTTGTTGTTATTTTTTATGCTTTAATTGCCTTTATTATAGCTTGGTCACAATAATCGTACGAGCGGCTTACGAGCAGTGTTAAGTACATCTAATAGGACCATGCGACGCCTTCGCTGCTCGCTTTACCCACTGCTCGTGGTCCTGTTAACGGACTTTAGAAACACTGCTCGTAAGCTGATCTTACGATTATTGTGACCAAGCTCTTAAATAGTACTGCCATGCCATGACAAAAGGGTACACTGACCATCAGAGTATGACCACATACACAACCCCAATGACAATAACAAAAACAAACTTAAAACAGCTGCAATATGCCCGGCACGGATCTGTACAAGTTGTTAAATTTAAATTTTAGGACTTAGTTGAAAAAATTAACCTGCAATACCCTGCAAAAGTTCTTTCTTTTCTTGGTCTCTGTTTCTCACAGTAATTGTTTCCAACATATATTAGGAACATCAATTTACCAATTAATATATATGAAAAGTTTTAGTTAATTTGCCTGCCTCTCATAAATAAAATCAGGAAAAGAAACAAAGCAACATTAAGAAATTGAAAACAGCAAAATGACATGCAAATTAGTCATTGCATTTTTTAAGTGGAAAAAGGATTCACCAAAGTTTAAAAAAAAATGACTTGCCAAGGTGGGGTAACTTGAAAAATGACTCACCAGGTGGAGGAAAATAAAAGACTCACCGAGGTGGTGAAAAAGAATTGTCATTACCCCAACTCCCTAGCCCCCCCCCCCCTCTTGATATCTAAAATCTATTGGAAGACATAACATTAACAAGGTGTACATATGCATAGCATGCATAGAGAGGCATGGGTATGCATAGCAATGAACAGACAGGCATAGCAATAAACAGGCAGGCATAGCAATGCATAGACAGGCATGGGGAGGCATGGCATGGTATAGACATGCATAGAGAGGCATGGGCGTGCATAGCAATGAACAGACAGGCATAGCAATACATAGAAAGTCTCATGGGCAGGCATGACAGGGTATGGACATGCATAGAGAGGCATGGGCGTGCATAGCAATGAACAGGGTATACCATGAACAGACAGACATAGCAATGCATAGACAGGCATGTAAACACATGACATGCATAGAGAGGTATGGGCGTGCATAGCAATGAACAGACAGGCATAGCAATGCATAGAAAGTCTCATGGGCAGGCATGGCAGGGTATGGACATGCATAGAGAGGCATGGGCATGCATAGCAATGAACAGGCATGCATAGCAATGCATAGACAGGCATAGCAATGCATAGACTGGCATGGGGAGGAATGACAGGGTATAGACATGCATACAGGGGCATGGGCATGCATGGCAATGAACAGACAGGTATACTCGATGCATAGACAGGCATAGCAATGCATAGACAGGCATGGGGAGGCATGACAGGGTATAGACATTCATAAAGAGGCATGGGCATGCATGGCAATGAACAGGCAGGTAAAGCAATGCATAGACTGGCATGGGGAGGCATGACAGGGTATAGACATGCATAGAGAGGCATGGGCATGCATAGCAATGAACAGGCAGGCATAGCAATGCATAGACAGGCATGCATTGGGAGGCATGACAGGGTATAGACATGCATACAGGGGCATGGACGTACATAGTAATGAACAGGCAGGCATAGCAATGCATAGAAAGGCATGGAGAGACATAGCAGGGTATATATATATATATACATCATGAGGGGCATGGGCGTGCAAAGCAATGAACAGGCAGGCATAGCAATGCATAAAAAGGCATGGGGAGGCATGACAGTGTATAGACATGCATACAGGGGCATGGACGTGCATAGTAATGAACAGGCAGGCATAGCAATGCATAGACAGGCATGCATGGAGAGGCATGACAGGGTATGACATGCATAGAGGTGCATAGCAATGAACAGGCAGGCATAGCAATCCATAGACAGGCATGGGGAGGCATGACAGGGTATAGACATGCATACAGGGGCATGGACGTGCATGGTAATGAACAGGCAGGCATAGCAATGCATAGACAGGCATGGAGAGGCATAGCAGGGTATATATGTACATCATGAGGGGCATGGGCGTGCAAAGTAATGAACAGCCAGGCATAGCAATGCATAGACAAGCATGGAAAGGCATAGCAGGGTATATACATGCATAGAGGTGCATAGCAATGAACAGGCAGGCATAGCAATGCATAAAAAGGCATCGGGAGGCATGACAGGGTATAGACATACATACAGGGGCATGGACATGCATAGCAATGAACAGGCAGGCATAGAAATGCATAGACAGGCATGGGGAGACATGACAGGGTATAGACATGCATAGAGAGGCATGGGCATGCATAGCAATGAACAGGCAGGTAAAGCAATGCATAGACTGGCATGGGGAGGCATGACAGGGTATAGACATGCATAGAGAGGCATAGCAATGCATAGACAGGCATGGGGAGGCATAACAGGGTATAGACATGCATAGAAAAGCATGGACTGCACAGCAATAAACAGGCAGGCATAACAATGCATAAAAAGGCATGGGGAGACATGACAGGGTATAGACATGCATACAGGGGCATGGACGTGCATAGCAATGAACAGGCAGGCATAGCAATGCATAGACAGGCATGGGCAGGCATGAATAGCAATGAACAGCAGGCATAGCAATGCATAGACAGGTACAGGGAGGCATGACAGGGTATTGACATGCATACAGGGGCATGGACTTGCATAGCAATGAACAGGCAGGCATAGAAATGCATAAAAAGGCATGGGGAGGCATGACAGTGTATAGACATGCATACAGGGGCATGGACGTGCATAGCAATGAACAGGCAGGCATAGAAATGCATAGACAGGCATGGGGAGGCATGGCAGGGTATAGACATGCATAGAGGGGTATGGGCATGCATAGCAATGAATAGGCAGGCATAGCAATGAATAGGCATGCATAGAAATGCATAGACAGGCATCGAGAGGCATAGCAGGGTATATATATACATCATGAGGGGCATGGGCGTGCAAAGCAATGAACAGCTAGGCATAGCAATGCATAGACAGGCATGGAAAGGCATAGCAGGGTATATACATGCACAGAGGTGCATAGCAATGAACAGGCAGGCATAGCAATGCATAAAAAGGCATGGGGAGGCATGACGGTATAGACATGCAAACAGGGGCATGGACGTGCATAGCAATGAACAGGCAGGCATAGAAATGCATAGACAGGCATGGGGAGGCATGACATGGTATAGACATGCATAGAGGGGCATGGGCATGCATAGCAATGAACAGCCAGGCATGGATATGCATAGACTGGCATGGGGAGGCATGACAGGGTATAGACATGCATACAGGGGCATGGACGTGCATAGCAATGAACAGGCAGGCATAGAAATGCATAGACGGGCATGTGGATGCATGACAGGGTATAGACGTGCATAGAGGGGCATGGGCATGCATAGCAATGAATAGGCAGGCATAGCAATGAATAGGCAGGCATAGAAATGCATAGCCTGGCATGGGGAGGCATGACAGGGTATAGACATGCATAGAGAGGATAGCAATGAACAAGCAGGTAAAGCAATGCATAAAAAGGCATGGGGAGGCATG
>JXSR01S021613.1:39372-50339 GCA_000969725.1 Ophiothrix spiculata | reverse complement strand
TATTTATTGTTGCATGACATATCGAAATTGTGAAATGAAAGAAGATGCTGTTTCAGAATATGTCATCCTCGTCCTCATGCCTGGAAAACTACATGTGAATGCCGAAATGTAACATCTAATAGTCCGCGCTTCCCAGCGCGGACAATAAGAGGTAAATGTTATAAATAAGACTCAAGTCATAAGGGCCTTTTGCGAAAGCAAGTAAAGTGGGTTGAGCCATTCCCAACAAAATCAAAACGCTCAGTTTATTATGGTTGGTGTAATCATCATAGTAATGAGTCAGTAGCAGTAAATTTTAACAATTTTGAACAAAATGCGTAATTGGAAATTCAAACATTTACCTATTTGCTTGCTAATTTTTGAAGAGTAGAATGACAGACGTAAGTAAGGTCATTCCGTTTTTGCCCTAAATGATAGATTACAGGTTGCTATACTTTAAAGGAAAATATGTAATTATTATTTTCGGTAGAGTAAAAACGTACACAGAAATCATTACCAAATTTTGTATCCAAACTTTTTACATTTTAAGAACACCGTATACCTACCATGTACCAAACTTATATTTTGCAAAATGCATTCACTATCACAATGCATAGACAATGTATTGATTCACAACGGTCAATAAACCTACAAAATACACTTGAAAACGCTTTTAGATAGTCACATTGGACACATTCCTTTATTTCATGCTGCATGCTGTTCTCACTATAAAACATTTTTGACCAAAATCTTATAGTATTGCTTCAAAAAGTTGGGCATTCAAAAATATACCCTCATCTATGAAGTATAATAATCGCCCTTTTGAATTTGCCGCACAACATCGCGTTTGAAAATTGGGTATCGCTATCATTGTGAAGTCCCAAGAATGCAAATGAGGATAATGAGCTTTAAGTTCCGTTTTTGAGTACCCTGTTATATGTGCGGTAGAGCATGCCATTGTATTCAATTGGCTCATTTGCATTCTTGGGACTTCACAATGATAGCGTTACCGAAAATTGAATGTGTCTTATATCCAAACAAGTAACGGTAATGGGCCCGGCCATATTAATGGGGTAAATATTTTTGTGCTTTTGTGACTAGACCTCCTTTTTGTTATGCCCAAAACAAAGCTATTCCAGTGTGTCCTTTGGTCCTTTTACAGTGAGCTTATAATGAGCAATGTGTATTCCAGATCTCGCGATCGATACTACAAAATCTTGGTTTCGAGATTTTTTTTTATTGACGTGACCTGCCAATAAAGTTGACTTTGAACCCTTATTATTTGAATAACTCGCATAGTCTAGCGGTAACATGGCGAGATTTTAACTCTGAAGATCTTGGGTTCGAGTCCTGCCTCAGTCGTTTTGATAAATTTCTTTTTTTTTCTTTTGCGAAGCGTGTTTTTTTTTCTTCAATTTTTACCAGTCACGAATGAAATTCTCGAATTTTTGACATAATTTATATTATAAAAACACAAAGGTTACTTTTTATCCAGAAAAATATATGTCAATATTCACTACATTTCACATGAAATGCATTTTATTTCAACACAGCGAGCGGGCATCGGTGCCATTCAAAACATCAGCTGTGAGCCCTGCTATGAGATCAATGCACACAGCTGACGTCAGAAGATGACCCGTTGACACAAAAGGTAGTTGTTATCGAAATTTGGATGCCTGGTTATCACAATACAAATCGTAGGCAAGTATGAAGAGCCGATATTAGGTACCTTTCAAACACCGCATCAGCGTATTTATTTCTCCTTGTTTTATCTTCAGTTTTAAAGTCTTCTAGGCAAAATATATTTTCAAAATTTCATCAATCTGAGTTTTCATATTTTTGCTAGTGGAATCGACCACACTGACGTCTTTTTATCTTCTAAAACAAGATTGATGTAGGGGTTGAAATTGGTATGTCTAAAAAGGCTCAAAATTGTTGATTTTTTTATAGAAAATACCATATAATACATCATTTTTTACCAATAGCAAAAAAATTCACTCACATTATAAAGGAAATACTCCAAATTTTCGTACCCACGTTCCCACTTTACATTTGCTTTCTCCTTGTTCAAATAATAAGGGTTCAAAATCAGCTTTATTGGCAGGTCACGTTAAACATCAACAGCAAGGTCGATTGAATATGTCATGCATATACGTACACCGGAGAGAAGAAGGCGAAATATTGTCACCTGCCGGTAGACTGATTCAGTGTATGATTTTATTATCATAATCTGACATGAAAATGTAAAATAAGAAACAAGAGGGCAGTGATTATTGTTTTGAGCAGTACACTAAATATACAGGGCGGACTGACTGCCTTTTCAACAGAAAACAACTGAAATGATAAACACCAAATAATTTCCGCACATAAATTTTCACTGATATATAAATGAATCGTGATGATACTTAAATAAGCATTGACAGCTGAAGTTCAAGCCATTATAGTTTAGGCTATATGGTCGGTGGTTTGTGGTTCCATCGATAATACGTCCCATGGTTTTCATCGCAACAGTCATTGGTATGGGGTACTGGCAACTATAGGTGGTGGCAGCGCCTGCTAGGTGTTCAGAGGGCCTGTCAACGCAGTTGTTTGACTGTTGTGGGGCAACTTTTTTTTACATTTTTTTGACCATGGTAATTACCATAAGCACTGAGCAGATTTTATTGTGTTTTTTCAGCCCAAATCAATCTTATCACCGGATATTTGACTCCCCGGGAGAATCCACCAATAGCAATATTAGGCTCATTCCATAGAGAATGAAACTTTTTTTGACTTCAAGCAAAAACAAATTTTATTCGACCACATAAGCATGTTTTTCAGTCATACATTTTTACTTGGTACGTGAGAAATAGTTTCCCAAACAGAAATTGTAAAGTTTTTCTATCCGTGCATGAATGAGCACATGTTCAAAAATGTTACAAACGTTGCCAAAAAGTTACACCAAAGTGTCACAAACGTTACCACAACAATGCAAACAACACTGAAAACCTAAACTGGTCAGTATGACTAACTTAAAGCTAGTCCAGATGGTACCCATCTAGACTAGCTTTAAGTTAGTCAGTATTGCTGGACTAACAAGGATGACTATTAACTTAGCCTAGTCCAGCATACTGGACAAGTCTCAGTTTAGTTGTTTTACTAGTTTTAAGTTAGTCTGTTGACCAGCTTGACGTTAGTCCAGCAAGCTGGACTAGTTTAGGCTAGTCGCTTGACTAGTTTTACGTTAGTCCAGATGGTACCCATTTTGACTAAATTAACGTTAGTCAAGCAGACTTGACTAACGATAAGTTAGTCAAGCGGGACTAGGCAACGTTAGTCAGGCAAGCTAGTCGAGCACGCCAGTGCACATGTACGATAACAAGCTTGTAAGCTTTAAATCCACGATGTATAGCTAATCCGTCAATAATGTTGAGAGAGGTTTAAGAGTGACAAATGAGTACCACCAAAATAGTCCGTGAGCTGCATATGGTCGAATCCAATGAATTGTGCACAAAAGGGCATTGGACATCAAAATTTCAGAAGCATCAGATTTTATTGACTTTTTCCGTGTTTAAAGTAAACATATCAAACTTTCAGTGAAAAGATTTGCCATTACTAATCTCTTCAAATAATCACGGGACAGCATGCTGAAGTTGATGCTAAAATCACCATGTTACCTACGAATACCGATATTATTCTTTTAAAAAGTGATGGTTTAAAATCTAAAATGCCCAAATCCCTACAAATTGATGGTTTTACGCATGGTGTAGGTCACCTGGTGTTAGAAAAGGGCAAAGCCCTTCTCAGATATGTGTCTTGTCACTTCTAAAACTCAAGTAGTTGGCTTTACGAAATTATAGCATTTCTTGTTTGAAAATTGTATTTTTAGCAGTTTCTGTATTTTCTTAGTCAAATGCCTGCACATGTATTCATTGTATTTATTATGAAAAGTTGGATATATATTTTCTAGAAAAGCAAGAATTTTAGCATACACATTAAGATTTTCAGTTTTGGAAGGAAACATACACATCAGTATTCGTAGGTAACAGGGTTAATTTCGGAAAAAATATTTCTAGATAAGCAGTGAGAATTTTAAAATATACGTATATAAACCATTTGATATTAATTTTTGAATTGATTTCCAACCAACTGTTCTGATTGTTAATAGTTTTGGACTAACCTCTCAATAATAATCATACTTTTAATGGATTTTGAAAAATGACATTTGATACAGAATAGGGTTAAATGCAAATTTTTTAACAAATTGAATATCTGTGAATTGGAAGTTCGCTTTAAAACTTGCATATGAGTGCCACGTAATAATTCTGATTATAAATGTCCAATCACAAAGTCAAATTAATACATAACTTATGTGTTGAATGTTGTATGTAACATAGCAGTATTCGTAGGTAACAATCACACAATTGAAAGGCTTCTGCAAAGAAATCTTTATTTTCTTTACCACGTCAAATATATCATCATTTAAAGCGTCTTTATTGATAGACAAGGTACAATTTAATTCTCTGAGGGTTGTTTTGAAAATGTGTGATGATGATTGAAAACCGTACATGTAGTTGCAAAACGTGCTAAATTGGCACAATTTGATAGAAAATCAGTTAAAACGGTTTTTGTGGGATTTTTTAGATATGCATGGCATGCCAATCTAATACTATTTTAAGTATTTATTTGATTGAAGCTGCAGTGCTGTCTGTCTATACCAGGGTCTTAAAGAGACCATGAAACAATGATTTTAACCAGAAATGTACATGTGTTTTTTGGTGTTACCTACGAATACACTAAATTTTGGCATACTTATACCTAAAAATTTGAGACTATTATTCAAAATCCAGAATAGTTCTTGATTGTTAAAATAAAACTCATTCAATGATGGATACATCAAAATACTTAGACAATTCTAAAAGTTCATTTTAATTGAAGTAGCAGCTATAGACGGGACCTGTAGTCAATAACGCACTCATTTTCAACCAACAGTCCATATTCAGTTTGGCGTAGCAGTTTTGTATGAGAGTTCACAACTTCCATTGTCATTTGTCTTGAAAGTGAACCTAACAAGCTTACTTTACATACTAATTTGGGAATTGTCACTTATGTTCTTGTTTCACAATACTGGTATTTTGCCAAAACGTATTCGTAGGTAACATTTGGTACATGAAAATTACCTACGAATACATGGAATTTGTGAGATTTTTTCAAAAATGACACAAAACGAGCTTATGAGACGTTCATACTAGTTAAAATAACTGTTTCTCCACTCATCCACATCAAAATTCTTTACTAATAAATTTTGTTGAAAATGCACTGCTTTATTAATGTATTTGTAGGTAACCTTTATTTTTGACCACGCCATTTTTGTCAGCACATCGCATCCTTTGGTACTTTTATGAAGTATTGGACCGCTACAAAAGCAATACATTTAAGGATGGTGTTCACCTGGCTTTGCATACAGCAAATACTACACTATATATCCTATTTATTCCCTTTAATTTTAAGTTTTAAGCATTTTGGATTCGTATGTAACAATTAAATTTACCACTGGAAAAAATTATCCTAATAATCAATGCATTACACAGGATCAATAAAACTAAGAGAATATTTTCCTAATACATATGGTAACTTGAAAAACAGCATTTAATTCACAATTAATGCTGTTTTAAATTTTTTCAACCTACTTTCTGCCAAAATAAATATTTTCCACGTTAAAAATGGCCTAAAATGGCATGTAAATTGCTTCTAGAATTTTATTTTCTCTAAGAAGGGGGGTAAATTATATATGGCCTGAAAGGTTTTTACAAGGCGGATAAAATAAACACAATTACAAAGTTACCAATATTTACACTTTTCGTTTATAAAGTGGAACATGAAATACACACAGTTTTTGGATTCGACCATATAATCAAATGTTATAATTCACGATACATCAGTACAATGGTGATATTTATGAGGTCAAACGACGGCACGATGTTTTACATGTGTCTGTGCTGTCCATCATGTTGCCATCAATGACTCCACCTGACCGTGCTCAGCCTGACTAACTTAAGCTAGTCAAGCCAGCTTGACCAACTTGAAGTTAGTCAAGCTCTTTTGTACTGTCAAGCTAGTCAAGCTCTCAGTCTGGCAAACTCGTCAAGCAAGGTTTTGCACGTTAGTCAAGTGGGCTTGACTAGTTTACAAGCTAGTCAAGCAGGCTTGACTAGTTTACAAGCTAGTCAAGCCTGGCTTGACCAACGTCAAACTAGGCAAGCTGGACTAACCTGCCTGACTAGTTTAAAGTTAGTCAAGCAGCTGCTTGACTAGTTAAAGTTTTCAGTGAATGCATTAAAATTAATCCTGACGATAGAATTTCCTACAATTTTAAGAAATATTTGTAAATATGTTACCCGCCCATCATCTGTGTAAAGCGCAATAAAAAAAAAATCGCTAACGCATAAGAGAATTTTTACTTTGAATCAAAATCTTGTAGTATTGCTCATTAAACATCTACATGTCTTGACCCCATATCAGTGAGCACTATTATCAATAACAAATTCGTGGATATCAAGTTATGCTATGTTCTGTAGCTATTTAAAAGTGAATTTTTTCTGTCTTTCTGTCACAAACGTTACTTTGGATCGCCCAATACTATGTATCTGATGTACCTGATGCCACGGGCTCCTTGGAAGACTGAAACTTCTTATATATGCCCACCTTTTCTCGTCCTCTCTTGAAACAGCAAAATCTTGAAAATTGACCTGCAGCAATTTGTAAACAAGTTCGTTGGTGAATAGCAGAACAGAAGACAAACAAAGCAGGTAGTCGAAATAGGTGTGTCTTCAATTGAAAGACAATGGTCAAAATCGGAAGGACAAACTCGGTAGTGTCAATTTGGTAATACTCAAAATTGGCAAAGAGAACAGCTGATAGAAACTTGACAAATATTCCATAGGTCCATACATGGTGCACCCATAGATTAAAGAAAGTCGGGTGCACCCAAATAGAATGCATGAAGAAGTACATGTAGGCCTAATCTTCGTTGGCCAGAAAAAGTTGTACCTGCTACCAAAAAGTTACCAGTCTATGGTAACTTCTTGCTGCTACTATTAAACTTCGTGCTGAAATGTGCGTCTAGCGTTGTTTTGAAGCTATTGACTGTTGATGTGTTCACAACGTTTGTATGTAGACTGTTGCAAGTACAAGTATCTACTACTCTGTAACTTGTGAACTTGCTATGCTATGAAGTTTGTAGGTAGATTGTTCCAAGTATCTATTACTATGTAGGCTCATTCCAGTGAGAACTAAACCTTTTTTGATTTCAAGCAAAAAATCCGCTTTTTTATTCGACCATATGAGCAGTTTTTTCAGTCATACGTTTGTTACTCGGTACGTGAGAAGTATCTCCCAAACATAAATTGTGAAGTTTTTCAATCCGTGCATGAATGAGCACAACTTTTAACTCAAAAATGTCACAAACGTTACCAAAAAGTTACACCAAAATGTCACAAACGTTACCAAACGTTACCAAACAAAACAATGCATTCTTTTGAAAAGAAAGCCTGACAATAGAATTCCCTAAAACTTCATGAAATTATTTGCAAATATGTCACCCATCATCTGTAGAAAGCGCAATACAAAATTCGCTAACATGTCAGAGAAATTTAACTTTTAAGTCATTTAGAGCAAAAATCCATATCCGTGCGAGGTCACAAACGTTACCGAACGTTACATGGACTTTATTCAGGATTTTAGCGATTTATTTTATTTTCAAACACCTACATATATTGGTCCCACCAGTGGGCACTATTATCAACAATAAACTCGTGGATAGAATGTCTATGCTAGGAGCTAAAGCCATTTAAAAGTGAAATTTTCCACTTTTTTGGTCACAAACGTTACTTTGGAATCACCCTGTAAGTGAAGCTAATAATACTGCGCCATATTTCTTTTAAAGGGAATTTTAATCTGAATTGTTTTAGGCCCGATTTTAGGCTTTATTTCTTCTATGAATCTTTACGCTAGTTTACAGCATAAATATGAAATTAAAATCATTAATTTGAATATTGTTCAAAAATGACAAACAAACAGCTGAAAAACATTTTATTTTGATTCCAGAACCTTCATAAAATTGCATCATTTTAATGTAAACGGTGCAACAGATTTAGAGAAAGTCTAATATGATGTGAAAGAAAAATTAGAGTATTTTTCGTAGACTTTACAAAAGCTCTGAGCTCTGTAATATTTTGTCGTTGTTGCACATGTGACCAAAGCGAGGCTAGTTAAAAGTCGACGACCGACGACCCCGACTGTTGTGGTGATTTCTTCCGTCTTCAGACTGAAAAACAACACAATAGAAATCCTGTTGTTGACATGTTACAGACAGAGATATCTTCAATGGCGTAGTTTATGGAGTAAAATAATTACCAGGGATAATTCCCTATAGGTAAGGTGTTTAATAATGATTGAAAAATGTAATATTACGTGCATAAAATCCCTTCGTCGTGTTGTGTTTTGTTATGTTACAGTCAGACAGTGTGAGTGTGTGTATCATTCCCATGCTAAAATGGTCGAATGGCCAGTCGGCTGTACAAAATGAAGATATTCTTTGTCTGATTTGTTTAAAAATGAAGATATTCTTTGTCTGATTTGTTTAAACTCTTTGACTTTGAGTACAAAAGACTACTACTGTCGTGAACCCGGGTTGTGTTCATGATTAGTCCTATTTTCAAAAGAATGGTAAATTACAATTGATCAACAACAACAAAAAAAATGGGCCAATGACGTGCCTTACAAGTTAAGTTACAAGTCACAGTGATGATGTTATTTTCGGCCTCAAAAACAAATTTGTAAATTAAATACGGTATCTATAGTCATCTGAAACAAACCTTTACATTCTGGGCGGGATCAAATAGCATTGTGCGTGAACAACAAACAGGTCAAAATCGATCTTCAAGTCACGCAGCAACAGAAATATCAAATCACGCGAGCTCACAAGTATCGGGTGAGTTGCGTTTGAACTTTAACCTCATTGGCATTGCACAAGACGCGTAAAAGTGAAAAGGTTTTCTTCACGCGACTATAACACTATGAGTATTACAGGTACAAATGTATCAGTATACTAAATAAAGATACCAAATCAAGCTGCATCGCGTGAACATCCAACCAATCAAATCAATCATCAAGTATCAAAACTCAAGCTGCATCATAAAACCGGATCGCCTTAGGCTAAAGCTTACTGGAATGATAATCTTGTTCGGCGATCAGATGGTATGCGAATTCGGCAGCCTGCAGGCTGCAACACATTCAAACAAATGGAGCTATTGTTGTTTCAAACAATTCTAGGTCTAGGACACAAAAATTTAGAGCCTAGCGTAACTCACTTGCGTGTGCATTTACGCGAATACAAAACGGTGCATGCTTAGTTCAGGCACGCCAAGGTCGTGGTTCTGTACAAGATTGAAAACAGTTTTCCGAGGGCTTACTTTCCTGTGCTGTGGCAGTGCCCCGTTCTTGTCACATCTTGTGGATATCATATAGGCCTACGCTGTGGCTGCGTTCAGAAATAATGTTACCGAAATTTAATTTTAAAACAATTTGGCGGTCGCGATTTTGTAACGCACCATACGGCTACCTGCATTATTATTTCACAAAAAATGCCACAAATAGTCTTCATGAGCATATTAAAGATACAAACTTGGGCCTACTGTTTGAAAAAGGGCCTCTATGTGTATACATGGGCAAAGGAATTTAAAAAGGGGAATCGGTATTTTGATTTCACCGCCATGTAAATCCTATGGGACAGCAGCCATCGTGGATTGTCGCTCATGAAGGGTGAGTTATTGTACCTGCATTATTGTTATTGCATTTTACAGCTCCATGTGCCCCTCGTCGAGAGTCTTTGCAACAGATTAGCAGGAAAATTGGCATACTTTGATCTGAGCAAGTGGCAATACAAGCTATTTGAAACGCAGACACGGTTTGCGTGTGAAACAAAATGCACATGCTGTACCGCATGCGTCTATATAGGCCAAACAATAATTTATTGGACAATTTTTAACAAAAATCCATGCAGAGGTTGCATTTTTTCATATTATAGTCATATTTATTTGTTTCATCTCATCATACACAAGAAAATACATATAATGTATGTAAGTAAGTATAAAAATACAATGTGTAATTTTGTATTTAAAATACATTTGAGAATAATATAACATAATATAAGACGATTCATACAAGTGTATGCGAGACATGGATGCCTCCGAAAACGCTAAGCGTGTGGGCAGAGGCACCCAGTTTACAAAATTAGAACATATTATAAATGATAAACTGGAATCAATTTGTAAGTTGTGTACATTGAGGTAAGAATTACAGAAAAAGAAAAAAACAAAACAAACACAAAAGCAACCTTAAAAACCCGCAGTGAACAGAGAAGTATAAATCAAATACATATATTACATGTGAGGGTGGTAGGTTACACAGACGTGTATCTTATGAATTATGCAGTATGTAGTATATTACGAGATCAGAAAAAAATGAGGGTGCAGGACAAACAAACGGGACAAAAAAAATGGTGTTACGTGATTTGAGCGTACTCATTGTTTATGGATTTGAGGCTGTATTGACCGATAATGTGTTTTCTAAGTATGCTTTTAAAAGAGGCGAGGGATCATGTACAAACAATGGGGCCTGTACTGTGGATTTATGTTTACACTGTCCAATAAATTATTGTTTAGCCTATCTATAGTGAAGATTTAGGCGATCTGCCTGAATATCGGGCCAAACTCCGAATATATCTGGAGGTACAATAACTCTGCTCCATGAGTGACACAAGATGGCGGCATATCCCGATTTCCCTATAAATATTCTTTGGTATAGGCTTACTCTGGAGGAATTATACATACATACGAATTTAAACAAAAAATGTTATGGCTCTGGCTAGTTCAACATATACCAAAAAGCTTAATGGCACTTTGAGGGATCCCACAGAAAAATTTCACAGGCCAGATTAATCATTTTGG
>JXSR01S021611.1:22823-36940 GCA_000969725.1 Ophiothrix spiculata | reverse complement strand
TAAGAAAAATTATTACTATTCTTATTTTTGAATAAAAAGTTGTTGCAGTACTACAACTAAGCAGACTTGCCCTATAGTCATGTTATTCATGGTCATCATTAGAGAGGTGCTAAAGTAAACAGTGTCCACAACTTTGGTCAAAAAAAAAAATTGTTTGGTTTTCCTCCACAACTTTTTGTGAGCAAGTGCGGACGGGTGTATCTTTTTTTTTTTTTTAGATTTGTTTTCAAATGAAAGTCAAAGCTACACCAAATTATGCCCTCTATAAAGATGCAAATAAGTGTACTGTACCAAAAAATGTCTTCATACAAGTTTAAAAACAGTATTAAAATGTAAACAAAATTAAATAAGCAACTTAAAAAATATTTTCAAAAGATCAAAATTCTCAAAGAAAAAAAAACATTTTTTTGGAAATCTGAAAATTAGGCGCGGTATACTTTGTACAGTAAAAACTTTTTTTCAGTTTCGAAAAATAGGGGCGGGCGTTGGAGGACAACCAAACAATTTTTTTTTTGCCTTACGTAGACCCCAAATGTATGTCTTGCTGTCAGTCCTGTATTACTGCTTTTGTTGTCAGCTGGAATAAACTTTAATATGCTTTGATTTTGATTCATTCTCTAGTAAATGAGCCCCTCTAAATTACATTCTATTTTTGCCACATAATTGTAAATTTTATACTTCAAAATATGTGATTCGAGCTTTCAAGTCAAAATTATATAGTGTTCCAAAATATATCAACAAAAAGAGAAACACAGAATGATTGGAATTCATTGAATATGTTAAAAATCTTGTGACATGAATTGCCTTGCTGTTTTTCATAATAGTCATCATTTTGAAGGTTGGTAGCTCATTTATCTATTTGGATTTACATTTTTTTTTTTTTGCTTTGTTGAGCAACAAGAACTTTGTAGATTGCAGTTTTGTCGCTTTGCAAGTTGAATCCATTTTAACATGAAAAATCTTGTACATCAAATTTGTTGTCACTATCAATAAGGCCTAAAAAACGTTGTTGACTTGCCCTTTAATAGTGTAATTGAGGGTCGGTCGGATCTTTTTTTTCCCTTGAAAATGGACACCAAAAAAACTGAACAAAATAGTTTATATAAATATTTTCATCATTTTGTTCTTTAATTATTCAAGATATATGCTTGGTCCATGCAAATATATAACATTCTGTGAATATTGTTGTAACATCAACCCAAATATCATGATATTTTTACCAAATGCACTGTTGAGTTATTATAAAGTTCACCAAAAAAAAATAGAGAAAATTAGAAAGCAACCCTAAATTTTGCAAATTTTGGGTCGGTCACAAAGGGCAAGTCAACAATTTTTTAGGCTTTATATCAACAACATAATCTGACGACACAACAACAGGATGCTTCAATTTTCAACAAAAATGTTGCATAGTAAAGCGACAAACTTGCAAAACTAGAAAAAAATGAAAGCAGCATTACTTTTTTTTAAATATTTGTTTCATTTTTCGTTTTATGTGTTTTTATTTTCATATGTATATACTTTTATTTGGCATCGAATTCCAAAATGTCAAGATTTAGCAACATTGTTGAACTATAAAAGTAAATTGGCAACATACTTTATCCTGGTCAATAACTTATTACTTTCATGCTCATAACCTTTTCCCAAATTAGGACAAAGAAACAGAAAAGAAATCTAGTTCATCTGGTGAGAACAAAACTGAAAGCAAAGAAAGCAGCGATGAAGCAACTAGCGATGTCAAGCCCTCCACAGAAACTCAGGTAGCTTTGTCACAGCCATTCACTAATAAGTGGTAGTAGTGCTCCTAATTTCCCCTACGCCTTCATACGTAGCATAGTGTGTGAATACTCATGAGTGGGTTTCATCAACTCGTTTTTTGTGTGGGTGATTTTGCCTCTTATGGATGTTAGAGGATAGCTTACATTAACAACATTCTTGGGGATTCTCACTCCTTCCTGCATTAGTACTAGGGCTGTTGAGGACATCAGTAATAATAACAATCAACAACACAAGATACAATCATAGAGATGTAATTTATAATAACAGTTTGTAACTTAATGTGTCCTGGCGAAAGTAGATTATTTTGTCATCTTTCATGTATACCGGTACATCATTGCATTTTTCATTTTTATGTACTTGTATTTAAAAGTATAGTTTAGAGATGCATCAAAAAGTCAATAGAATAGTTGCTTGCAACCAGTGTTCCTGGTTTTTGAGCTTGCACCAATTCGAGCAATATGGACAAATTCTAAGAGGTGGTTACGGCAAAATTATGAGCTGAGGCTGAAAATTGAGCAAATAAAGCCAGGAAAAGAATCTTTTTTACAGATTTTCAGAACGGCCTTGGCAGGAACACTTATTGCAACCTTAGGTAGTTGTATAAACACGGGTGTGAGAGTTCAGCTTTTTAGCTGATTTCAGCTTTTTTATGCCTTCAAAAGAGTCATAATTTCAGATTTTCTTTCATTTTCAGTCTGTTTTGAGCATTTTGTCACTATTTTCAGCTATTTTCAGCTTTTTGTATCACCTGGCTCTCACACCCCTGAAAAAAAACAGGGTCTGTCAAGTTACCACCTGTTTTCTGATTGGATTTTAAATTGACAAATCATTTCATTGAAGTAATATATCATACGCATTTTCATTCTTAGTTTCCTTGGTAATCTTTACATCTTATTTCATTGTCATCCATATTTACAAGTATAATGGTGTAGGACTTTTTTTTTAAATTTTCACACTAAAATGTGACCTGTTCTAACTAGGCAATGAAGATAATCAGATGTACTAGTGGTCATATGATATACAACCCTTTTCTTTAAAAATATTTGTTTACACAACTTGTGTTATGATCAATTCTCATTTTGTATAACTTTTATTTAGCCCAAAGACCCACAACTCAGAGCAAAACTACAACAATTATTTGTCAGTCAACATCAGTCAGCAGCATTGTCTTCATCCAAGGAAAATACAGAGGATGAGAAATGCAAGCCTAACCAGAAGAATCTCAAGAAAGAGCAATCTAAACTGATGGGGGTCAAAGTCGATGCAACTGAACCTATTCAATCAGTTCCAGATGAAACTCCTCAAGAAAATAAGGATCTTGAACAAGACACAGTTGAAGTAGATACACCAAATAGACTAAAGAGGAGAAGATTGCGATCTCAGTCAGGAGATAAAGGAAGCTTACAGAGTCTTTCTCAAAGCAGTGTAGAAGATATTGCTGGGGATCAGAAAACTGATGGATTTACTCCTGATAGACCGAAGAATACGGGTCTCTCAGCAGAAGTGGAACAGAGTCCAGATCAGCGTAAGGTACTGACCAAGTCATATTCATTTATGCATCTCAGCAATGTTGACCTGATTTTAATTCCTGGTTCAATCTCTAAAAGCATAAGTTGGATCAGTGAAGATGTTTTAGACATTTGTGCGTTTGTGTAAAGCAAAATGTTAGTAAGATAATTTTTATTACGGACATTGTACTTCACCATCACAGAACGGTTTGATTTTTGCCATGTGTCATATTTTCAGGGAAACTCGGGTAAAGGTCTTTCTAATGAAGCAAAGAAGAAACTTATGAAGGAAGAAACAAGCAAAGAGGATGTCAAGGTTAAAGGTCAAGAAAATAGTATGTCACCTATTCATGAAAGGAGAGGCGTCAATATTCCATCAGTTAATATCACGAAGGATGCTTCTTCCCCTAAGCCCACAAACAAAAAGGATGATGATGATGATAGAGAAATGGCTACTCCAAAAAGTGCAAAGAAAGACTTCAAGAAGAAGAGAGGGAGACCTGCTAAACTGACATCCCCAAAGCAAAGAAAGACTCAGGTTTGGAGTTCATCTCATCTGTGTTACTTGACTGTTCAATTTGTTACCTATCATTTCAATTACGTCATTGTTGCTGTTAACCCTTGTTGAACTCCATCATGTTATCAAAGACTAACCACATTGTTTACAATAATGCTATGGTCACATAACAACTGGCCGACCGATGTCTGGTAATAGGAAGGAAGTCGTAACGCCAAAGCATCAGTATGACATCGATAGATGCTTGCGTTGCCCAGTCAGTCATTGGTTGACCGTCGATTGTTATTGGACCATAGTGAAGACATCAATAACAAGCCGCAAGATTTTAACTCAAATTAAGTTATTGCGGCATGCTTTCGACATCTATGGCTCACGGACACCACCCACTCTCCACGAGGACGTCGGTTACAGGCCGATGTCCTGTCAGTGTCTGCTGAATTTTAACATGTTATGATGCCATAAACACATCATAAACAACACAGCAAGGTTATGTGACCAGGATATTACTGTGTAAAACTGGTGATGATAGGGAATAGTGTCCAGTCAGCCATTTCTTACATTTGGGATGTCCTTGCATCAGACTTTGAAATTTTGATTTGTTTAGAAAAGAAATACATTATGCCCACCAAAAATGTGACCCTAATACAATATTTTATGTGGGACCAAAGTATGCGAAGAGGACATCAACAATTTGACCCTAACCAAAAACACACTGTAAACCCAAGCCCCTCAACACTTTTTGATGGAACTCAGTTTGTATATAATTTTTAGAAAGTCACTTGTTTCAAAGTTTTGTATAAACTGCAGGCTTCTTGCAACCCTTGGAAGCTGGGAAAAAGTGTTCATTGGGCACAAGGTTGAATTTGAATTAAGTAACACTTCATGTAGGTTGTTGTTGCAACTGTCTAAAAAGTAGTTACAAAGAAGGAACTAGTAAAGTGCAGTACTTTTAAAGATTTTAGACTTCTTGATTAACATCATAGTAATTGATATCTCAACATTGTTTAAACCATAGTTAGTACTATTCCAAAACAAAAGCTGAAAATTGTTTTAAAAATACTGGAGTAGATTTTATAATGATTTTTTAATAATCAGAATTACATATAAGTTTATTATTGCTTGAATATTTTTTTGCCCATTTTGTTTTCTGTTCATAAAGATTTCATTTTTAAAAATGTCCTATTTGACTACTTGGCTTGAACATTATGTGACCATCCAGCACATACCTCAAATTTATTTGATTGCTGATTCAAAAAGAACGCACTTTTACCTTTAAAATGACAATTTTTAAAATTCAAACAACACCTAGAACTTCAGTTACAATAATTCTTCAAGTATGACATGTTAGAAAACCTAAAACTGAGAAAACATGTTTTAAAGTTTCCATATTAAGCACATTTCCAATACAACTACATTGAGAAAATAATAGTTTTCAGATATTTTGGAGTTGAAATGATATTTGATATTTTGCTAGAAATTTGATGAATGCATGACTTTTTCAAATCTGCCAAAATCAATTTTTTGTCAAAATGCGACTTATATGTGTATTTTGTGTCATAGCTCAAAATGAAAAATGGCAACTTTGATGGAGGTTTATGATGAATGGTTGCATATTATTTCTTAGTATAGTATGTAGATATGTAGAAATGTCATCTTTGAGTTTTTATTTTGTAGAATTTTCATTTCCCATTCTTTATTTCTCTTTTGCAATGTATCTCTTTAATCTATACTTGCTTGCACTTTTAACACTTGATATCACATTTCCTTTTATATACCATTTTGGTGACTGCCATCTTTTTGCATGATGACATTGCACACATGCAGCTTTATCATGCAAACAAATTAAACCTAGCTTTCACCATTTGATGTTGGCACTAATACAATTTCAAGCCTGTGTGTAAGGAAATTTGTTACAACAGACTAAATTAGTGCCACATCAAATAATGAAACTGAGAGTGCCTTGTGCATGATTAAGTGGGCAATTTCCTCAGCATTGAAGCTGTATGTGTCATCAAGTGTAAAAGAGCCATTATGAAAATTATGTAAAGACAGGAAAACAGGAATGCTGGTCTTTGAAGTATTCATCTGTGAGGCAGTTGCTTTTATCTCTAACATATTTTGCCATGAAACTCTTAACACAAAATCAATGGGGTCTCTGAGTTTTCTTGGGGAATCTTACTTTTAATTTTCAAGATTTATTGTTTTGACAGATTTTGGGTCAAGACATTTCACTGTAACCATTACTAACAAAGTGCTCACATGGTCACCTTTTTTGCATTATTATTTTAGTTTTACTAATATTTTGTTTCTAACATTCTTATTAAATTTATATATGGTGGCATGTCATTAGGTGGGTATGCTAAAAAGGTGGTGTTGTTACATTTTTTCGTGGGTTCTCGAACTTAATTTGATGTAAATTCACTATTCCTTGACCTATTGACTTGTTTAATGTCTCATTTGAAATTTTACACTTTCTGCTATTTGTGGCAGTAATTTGGCCTTCATGGGTTACATAATTTAAGAGAAACAATCGTTTGAACTTGGCAGTACAAGGGTGGTGGTGCCTAAGGATGCGGTGCCTAAGGATGCGGTAGATACCCAAATTGAGACAATATCGCCATTTTGGAAGGTTTAACACTGCTGGAACATTCGCAAATGGATTCTATGACCTCAAATACATATAGATAGTCACCAACATGGCTAAAATTTGGTATATAATTACAGTAATTGGCAAATTTATCATTTTCAGACCTTCCTCAGACCCCCTCCCCTCGATCAGTTTTTTGGGCAGCACCTTCTCATTTTTTGTCCGATTTTGACAAATGTGGTGTCAAAATGTTCAGGGGATCAAGCTGCATCAAATAAGAATTAGGACAGAATGATTTGGAACATCACCATTTTCTCCCCGTATAGCCCGCCTCTAATTAATTGAAGGTCATCAACACCAAGACCCTAAGGGGTCTGTTTCAAGTTTAATGCATCAAAGTAACCATTAAAGTGTTTAGAACATGTCCTGAAAAAAAGAACTCTTTACCATTTATCATTCCAATTTATGACTTGCTTTAGTAAAAATAGGCAATTTTGAGAAAAATGCGTTTGAAAATTACAGTTTGCATTGCCGTCTATGGAGTAATTAACCATTAATTAGCTCATTATGCCAAAACAAAAGTGATATTTGGCTAAAAAGTAACTTGAATTGAAAGAGATCAATAATATTAACATCATATCAAACAATTGTTTTTTTGACCATTTTGACCATGTAACACATTTTTGACCCACCTCATGAAAAGCCACCATATATACTCTTAGCTAAATCAACCTAAGCATGTGTGATTGCCTCTTCATCACATGCATTTCCATATAAGCTCCGCGTCATAAGTTCCTACCTATGATTTCGACACGCCTGCAGATGAATTAAATGAACGTTTGTCTGATAATTTTTGGCAACACCAACCAAGTCTCATCAATTTGTAGTCAGAATGTATCAAGTTCTTATACATGCGATACCGATTTGCAAAGAACAAATGATTGTAAAAATTTACCTCTGAATTTGTAAATTGATCATTTACGCGCAGAGAACAATTATCAGTACAAATGAGTACAGTGCCAGTGACAACTGTTAATACAGTATCCAACAGGGTCAATAATGCTACTGTGTGCCGTCACGACGAATTGATTAGCCTGCGCTGTGGGGCAAACCTAGTGTTATTGTTCCCGGCTACTCACGGTAGGCAGTCAAGGTGTTTGTGGTTGTACCCTAAGTATGTCGTTCAGGAATTTACAACAATTGAATTCAGAGGTAAATTTTTTAAATCATCCGTTCTTTTCAAATTGGTATCGCATGTTAAAGAACTTAATACACTCTGACTACAAATTGATGAGACTTGGTTGATGTGCCAAAAATTACCAGAAAACGTTCATTTAATTCATCTGCAGGCGTGTCGAAATCATGGGTAAGAACTTATGACGCTGAGTTTAATTAATTTACATTTCCCTCATTGATTATAATTTTACACATTAGATTCCCCTAAACTCTTCATTCAAACGCTGTAAATATTAAGGAAATCATGAAAATACAACTCTTTCTACAGAATGCAGTAAATGGAAACAATTTTAGTAATGTTTAGATTGGAAGTATATATTTTTTGAATTTTTGGTTAGGGTCGGTCACTGAGGGCAACACAACAATTTTTTATTGCCTAATGTGAAAACTTAATCATTCTGTTAGCACATCAATATTACCAAAGGTGAGGTTTCCGGTTAATGATTTAATCAATGAAAAAATGATTGTTGTTATTGTTGCTTGCCCGTTTCTTTTACCTTTCCTAAGGAAGACATCAGAGAATATTGTTTTCAAACAAAAGGACAAGTTTGAACTCATGAGGGATCGCCCATATCTTAAAAATGATGTTACATAATACCAAACTAAAGGCTTCAGTATTCAGTCATAATTTTTAGTTTTAAAATGAAGATTTATTGATGTAATTCACATTATTTGAATTTATTTTTTCTTTATTGAGGTTATAACAGCTTCAGTGACTGGCACTGCTTTCCAAGCAGGCCCTCATTAAATACACCATTGCAGGTGAGTTGTACTCACTATGAACTTAAAAACATCTAAGAATAAACCCAACAAACACTTAGTCTGTGTCCCTTTATTCATATCTCTTTCAGGACCTTCCCAAACTGGACCTAGATGATGTGAGTAAGATTGATGCTGCCGAGGACTCGGATGCATCTAACATTCCAACTGAGCCGCCATCTCCTAGTAGACCAGAATCAGAAACAAGAGGCAAGAAAAAGTCCAGAGGAAGACCATCGGCTAGGAGAAGTGGTCGCACAAGGGCACGGACACAAGGGGTGAGAGTTCATCATATCAGTCATTAAATTGAGTTTGCAAATCATGTGTGTGTATCTTTGTGGATCTCTTCCATGCCACATGATGAATAATAGGCTTCTCTTATTTCATTTTGCTTATGGAACACCTTGTTTAGGCTTCACCTTGTTTAGGCTTATGGAACATCACCTTGTTTAGGCTTCACCTTGTTTAGGCTTCACCTTGTTTAGGCTTCACCTTGTTTAGGCTTATGGAACATCACCTTGTTTAGGCTTCACCTTGTTTAGGCTTTCGCCAAGGAAACCCAACTTGGTACTTGGTACCAAGTAAGCTTAAGGAAGCTTATCTTCAGAAGTATAACTTAACATGGGACACGCATAGCTTAGCGGTATAAGTCCTGGACTCTAATCATCGGCCCTTGAGCGCTTTGGGTTTTCTAATCTGGTGAGCGACATGTGTACTACTTACTGTGTAATGTCCTTGAGCAAACTTGCTCTCTCAACCCAGGTAATAATTTTTTTTTTGCCAAAGATCACCCATACAAAGTATGCAGCTTGTTTTCCAATCAGTTTATCTTGCTGACACTAACAAAAAGATGCATATCTCATTTTCTAGTTCACTCTCTTTTCTGTGGCCTTCAAATCTGACTCAATACCTTTGTTTTACCAAAACTGTAGATTGATTTGGCTGGTCTTGGAGTCAGGCCTTGGTCAGTTATGTATGCAAGACTATAGACGAAGCCGACCAAGCACTCTCGAAAGGACACCCTCTCACATTACTTTCATTACTGTATGCGCTGTTGTCACCATAGTCAATACATTGATATGTCAGCCTTTTAGGCCTAAAATAGGACAAATTTTATGTCCATCTTAAAATTGAACTTCTCTTTTTTAATTTACTAATTCAAAATGAAATTTCGAGTGAATTATGACAGCTTACAACGTATAAGGTATACAAAAGTGGCCCCTGATGGCCCCCAGCAATGGCGGATGCAACAGCGCCACACACGGTTGAGACAAATCAACATGCGCGGTTCGATTCGTCCATAAAGGTAACCACTGATTCAATTTGATAATTGAATAATATGAAGGCACTATCCCCCTAGCACCATCCTTCACATGCCACACATTATAACACTACCCATATGCCTTTGTTTCCCCATTAGGATGGAGAGGAGGGTGAGGATGACAGTCGTCGGCCCAGCATAGGAGATGATGATGGTAGAGATGAAGCACATAGTGAGACGGCTGAGTCAGAGGAAACAGAGAGGCCATCAGCTGAGAGTGATCGTGATGATGCATCGTCCATCGCTGCTGGCTCACTACAACAGTCACTATTCGTAGATTCATTACCTGGAAGCCCATCATCAGTAACCACGTAAGTGTTAATATAGGATTAGGAAAGAGAGTGAGGAAATCACTACATGAGATTTTTTTACACATGGATTCTAAGGGAAAATTGTTTTGCATTGGCCTTAGTTCATTTCCTAGTTGTGTCCGTTATGGAACGAGCACATAAACATTATCTGTGACCAGTCATATCGAAAGGTACCTTAAGGTCCCAAACTCAAAAGTGATTTTTTGGTCTCATCTTAAAGATCATATTTTAAACTTTAAAATGACACGTTGCTTTTGTTTATTGGATGTTTGATTGCAAAGTTACATCCAAATTGGTAAAAGGCATCAGGCTGATTTGGAAAACTATAGTATTGAGAAAATCGAGTTTAAAGTAATTTGTACTGAGTAAAACTTGAATAGAGAGAGGCTTTAATCTTTTTAACACATTTTTTGTGTGTATTAGATGTTGAAACTTGATTAATATGATAGAGTACACTTCAAAGATAACGTTTCTGATTGACCCTTTGGACGTGATTATTGACTACGCTCAGCTTCGATGGCCCATATCTCATAATATACTAGCCGACCTTAAGGTACCTTTTGATATGAAGGATCACATTTTATGCTCAAATGCCCATTATTTTTTAATTTGTGTTGTTAACATTAAGAGAATTTGGTGATATTTAATTTTGATTTGATGTGCGAGTACATTAGCAATAGCTCCATTTTATTCACAAATGTGTACCGCCGCGGCAAAAGGGTCCAGTTGTCGACTCCTACATGTTGCTCATTGTAGCATATCTGATGTATACAAATACCATACATTAGATATGCTACAAGGAGCAACATGTACGAGCCGACAACTGGACCCTTTTGCCGCGGCGGTACACAAATATGCAAATATTATTTTTCTGTCATTTATTTATTATAAATTTCTTTGTTTCTGTTGCACAGAGAGCATGAGCATGACCATGCCTACAAGATATGGCGGAAGGCAATTATGTTGGTATGGAGGACAATAGCTGCTCACAAGTAAGTTACAATTGCTTCTTGATGTGACAATAATGCAAATGAATATTCTCCCCTTTTAGGGCCGATATAGAGGGAAATTTGTGTCTATGATTAGAACATGATTTTTAATCTGATTTAAATACCGTATTGTTTCTAATAGAAGCCCATGGGTGGTGACATTTCTTGAAGGGTGGGCGATTATTAGAGACCAATTTTCAACCTCAAAATTCGCACAAAATCGCTAAGTAAGCTTAACATGGCCCCCGATAACCCGGAAGTACTGACAATTTTTCATCATTTCCGGGATCGCGACCTCATTGGTACCGTTTCCTGTTACTAGCGATTGTTGGTTAAAGTTTAATGATGCACGAAAATGCTACAAAATTGAATGTTTTTTAACACTTCTCTTTGAAATTTTTTGGGGTGGGCGTTTAATAGAAACTTGGCGTCTATTAGAAACAATACGGTAGTTGCTTTACTGGTTGTGCTACTGCAGTTAGATGGTAATGAAGCACTATACCCAATTATAGAGGAGCTTAAAATCTAGTCTTAGCTCAACAAGGGAAGGAATATTTATTTACCGATGATTATAGTGCAGTGGAATCATTGAAGATTTTAAAGTGGCTGAAGTTATGAAACAGAATAGATGACACAAAATGAAAATGTGATTAGAAGTTCTGATGCAGGATGAATACATTCACTATTGTCTTGAAAGAATCAATTTCAAGAGGGTCTATTGTTGATATTCTATATGAAACCCCAGGGACCAATGTCTATGATGGTTTGTGGGCTAATCAAAGTTCAACACCCCTAGCGGTTGCATACAGAGTTGAAAATGATGCTATGGATGAAATGGATGTCCTTAAGAAGACCAAAGTGGTCAGCTAACATCTGTTCAATTATCTGAATCAAAATACATTGCAAAGCACGGGTATTGTGCACTTTTTAGTTCTCCTCCATTTACTAACTATTGTACTGATTTTGATTCCTTTTCTCAACAGATATGCCAACATATTCCTGCATCCTGTAACCAATGACATAGCACCAGGGTATTGTGATATCATCCACAGAAGAACAGATCTCACCAAAATCAAGAAAGGGATTGAAAGCGGCACGATTCGGACAACGGAACAGTTCCATCGCGACATCATGTTAATGTTCCAGAATGCTATCATGTATAATAACAAGAGCCATGATGTGTATAAAATGGCAGAAGACATGCAGAAAGATGCCGTTGTATATATAGAGGTATGAAAAGTTATGGTTGGTGAATATTCAGGGTACATGTACTTTTTCCCAAAAATTACCTGGTTTTTAGGAGTAGGCACTGATCACATTCTCATCCCTCTAGCTCAGTTCAAAGTTTTGTATATAGAGGTATGGACAGTTTTGATAGGTGAATATCCGTATCCGGGGTAAGTTTTCCCCCAAATTATCTGATTTGTAGGAGTTCTGATCACATTTTCATCCCCTCTAGCTCAGTTTAAAGTTGTTTATATAGAGGTATGGACAGTTTTATTTATTTATTTTATTTTTATTTATTTGGCTTAAAGGTGCAATTCATGATTTTGATGTGGCCTCTTTTCTAGCTAAATAGAAAGAAGAGTACGACATAATTATATACTGAAAATTTCACTTGATTCCGACCGTTCGTTTCTAAGTTACAAGCTTTTCAGCATTTTGTAAATCCTCATAGACTACTGTGTTGTAATTACTGTCGGGGCCCCGACAATAATTAGAAAATGGCACATTTTCTCACTTTTCTCAAAAATGCAAGCACATATGAGAGAATGGTTTGGGGATCGTAACATATACCACTTGAGGATTCTTATAAGCTAAAAATATCAAATTTGATAGAGGTGACCTTGAGGGTGAAAAGTGGATCATGAATTGCCCCTTTAAACACTGGAATACATATGAACAGTTTAAAATTACAATATAAAGATCATAAGGATACTAGTACATAACAAAATAAATATACTTTAAAATCTCAATATAGTGCCCCTTTTCCCAGTTGCCATTTTGTCTCATATTTTTTTATATGGTTTATAAGATATGAAATTGATTGTCTGTTTCTGATATATAACGAATGTAACTTTCATTTCAGCATCTGATTAGTGATGTAGACCTCTTGGTATTGTGGTAAGGAACATGTTTAGGAGCAAAACATGAGGTGCACTATATCGAGATTTTAAAGTATATTGCACAGAGTAAAATATTTTTAAAAAGACAAATATTATGTGACATGTGAGTTGAACCAGTGTAGAGAATGGGACAAACAGGTGCAAATCACCTCTAAGACCGTCCCACCTCAAGATTAAATGTGACAGTAGGCCTACTAAAACAAAAGAAACAAAAAATTAGGACAGCCTACAATTAGCACAGCTGCATATGGAGAACCAGGTACAGGTGTCAGCTGGGTGGAAATTTGAATTGAAATGAGAGTTCAAAAAATCAACCACAAAATTGATAGGTGAATATCTGTATCCGGGGTACGTTTTTCCCCAAATTACTGGTTTGTAGGAGTAGGCACTGATCACATTCTCATCCCCTCTGGCTCAGTTCAAAGTATTCATTGATATTGATTTGAAATAACACACTATTTACACGTGTACCAACTTGCATAATGTTGGAGCCAGCTTTGGAGCTCAAATTGTGGGGTTTTTTTCAGGTCTGTTTGAGTCCTGCCAAAATCAACTCACCTGCACTCTTGGTATGCTCTATTTCACCACATGGTAATGAACACGTTGCATTATTTCCACAGAATAATTTGCAACAAATAAACATGAACAATGACGCAAGATTTCAAAAATTAAGAGTATGATTATAAGGTTCAATTTAGGATACACTTTTTCTTGTAACACAAATTTGACTCCAGCAATGTAAACCAAATTTAACATTGTTTTGTTAAATGATGGTCCTTTATTTCGATTTAGTTTAATAATGTTACCTGTACCTTTAATAAATATTATTTATATTGTTGGTGTAATTATCTTGCAGGAATTCATCTCCACACAGTTATTAGTTCAGCAGCCTGATTCAGTGAAAATGCTGAGAAGTAAAGATGGTGGATCAAGACGATCAGAAACTGTGCCGGCAAAGGTAGGTTGAAGTTTTCTGTCACATCAGAA
>JXSR01S021607.1:14930-26201 GCA_000969725.1 Ophiothrix spiculata | reverse complement strand
ACGCAATATTTTTTGGATCATGACTCAAGACGATTTCGTCAACCCCTTTCGTATGATGCAAAAGCCTTCGTCAAGAACTGGGAACCGTGCCTAAAGCGAGCAGCGAGGGCGTCGCGTGGTCCTTTTAGATGGACTGAACGCTGCTCGTAAGCTGTTCGTTAGATTATTGTGACCAAGCTATAATCAATGGTCACACTATCAAAATAGGTCGTACGGTGCTCGTAAGACCGATTAACAATGTTTATTTGACCACTTCGTAAATATATATTCGTACGAACGTCTTGCGGTGGTCTTATGAAAGAGTGTTTACTCATAATCAGTTCGATCGCAAGTTCGCACACATTTCTGACTGTCTTCGTGACAATTTTGTCAATAAAGTACAAGAATAAAGCGTGGAAAGGGGGATACAACACGAAATAGAGAGAAAAAACCAAATAAAGAAAGGGTATTAAGAGAAGGTGTAGAATTACATCAAGAGAAAAGAGTAGGGAATAAGTACTTTTACGGCACAAAATACCGTCATTACAACAAATTCCTCGCTTAAGGAGAAAAAAAAAGGGGGGGGGGGGTGGCACCTTGTTCAAATTCTCCATTGTGCCACTATTGCAAAGCATACTCGCACTCAATACTTTCAACTTCTAGTACAGTACAGTACAGTATCCAACCCCCTGAAATTAAACATTGGTCGCAGTGCCTATCTTCGTTAACATAATCAATGACTACTTATGTTTGAGAACAGCATACAAATGGCTCCTACGAGCCATTTGTATGTTCACCAACCATGTCAATATCAACATATAAAGCAAATGTGATTACTATATGCTAATCCCAGAGAGATGATTAGCACGTCTCTGTCAACTTCCACATTAAAAAGCATTCATTTGAATAGGAATTACAATGGGAAAACTCTTGCGGTGTTCGTACGACAGTCGTGCGAACGCCGTGCAAACGTCGTGCGGCAATCGTATGCAGGCACTCGTAACAAGATATTGAACATGACAAATAACCAGCCTGCGAGCTTAAGAACATTTTTTTGATCGTACGGTGTTCTTGGGGCGTTCGTACGACGTTCGTAAACGTTCGGTCAAAACAACTGATCGCAGCTTGTTTTCAGGCGTCTGCGATCAGTCGTAAGGGTATTTTTTAATCTGTTTTAAAAACAAAACTCATTTTCGTCAAGGGGAAATACATCTATTTACATTGCCCAGAAAAGAAATTTCATAAAAATTAACATTTGTCAGATATTTGTTAAAAAATATACTTTTTCTTGCGAACGTCGTGCGAACGTCGTACGAGTCTTTTGATCGTACGATCATTGTGACCGTAGCTTTAAATTCATTAACCATGTTAACCTACCCTTTGAGGCAAATCGGCATAAATATAAACATCAGACTAGGGTTTTTTTTTTCGTTTTTCTTAAAAACTATTCCAGTGGACTTGGGTCACTTTTGCATTCTGATTTTCAATTGTATCTTCTTGGTATTGACAAGCCAATGGTATGTTCACCGACCATGGCAATATCAACATATCAAGTCAATGTGATGTAAATTTTTTGGATTCTATATACAATAACGATATTGATTCGAGTGGGAGGATGCTGTGGGGTGGGGTGGGGTGGGGTGGCTGTGTTTGGGGGTTGTTAGTGGGTGTAAATGAGGGTGTGTGATGATTTGTAGTACAATCTAATTTGTAAATTGTTTTATACACGTTAGTCACGTTAGTTTTTGTATAAGAACGCACCGTCAATAAAGGCGTGTGCCGCTGTTGTAAAACCGTATGTACAGGTTGTAACAGAAAAAAATATACATTCTTGTTAGCGATATCATGAGGAAACTAAAAATTTTGAATCCACAAACTTTCCTTTATTTGAATGGCTATCTAATCGGCTAATAGAAGCAACTTAAGTGATCCCATTTGATGGTCAGGTACAAAAGTTACGACCATTTAAGTAAACACCGGTAAAATTACTTGGGTCGATTTCACCATTTTCCAGCGCAAATAGTTTTTCATGATTCGATGAAGATTAACAATGCAGTGAGATAAAATTGACAAAAGACACACTTTATGTTCAAAAACATTTAATATACTATTTTTTCATATGATAAGAATAATTCATAAATTATTTTATGATATTTTTGATCAAAGTTGTGCTTTAATATGTCAAAATATTGCTCAAGTTCCATAGTAAGCATAAACATATGATTCAAAGACTCAATGTCTTTGGTGGAAACGGGAAAGCAAACAGTTCACTGCAATAATCTTTTTGCAATTTTCTTACAGTTTCATATTCAAAGGAAAATATGGAAATTAAAATTAATCTACTAGCTCAATTGATAAAACTTGATTTTTAAAGAAGTTAAGTTCAGAAAAAATTGTGGTTTTTTTACCTGTATTAAAATCTGGGTAGTCTTAAAGTGCTTGTGATCTGATTCTGCGATTTAGATGATATGTTGTCTCACCAACTAGGATATCTCTTAAAAATGTTTTGGCGTCCCGTCAAACATTAAGAATACAACAGTCTACTGGCAAAGTTATCATTAAGAGCTCCTATATTGCCTTTGTTAGATGGAAAAGCAGCCTTTTAATCTTGTTGAACATCGTATGGCTGATTTTTGGCATTATGTGCTATTATTTTGCTACCGGTAAATGAATCGGATGAACTGGCCCAGGTGGTTTGAAGGTAGGGTCAGTATAATTGCCATAACTCTGCTTGTAGACCACCAATTTGGATGAAAAAAGTTTATTTTGTAGCTAAAGAAGTTAGCTTTCGATATAAATAAACGCCAATGTGATACAAAGTGTAACTTACTTCTTTCAGCGTATATAACAATGTATAATTTTTTCTGTTACAACCTGTATAATAACTAAACTAAACTTAATTAAACTATACGCTAATCCCAGAGAGATGATACTCTGGGGAAAATCGAGTACAAAAATAGTACAACATTCCTAAGGTGCACATTTGGAACACAATTATAGTACAATTTTAGTACAAATATAGTACACATTTGTGTACTATAAATGTACTCAAATTGTACTTAAATGATGTTCCAAATGTGCACCTTAGGAATGTTGTACTATTTTTGTACTCGTTTTTACCAGGGATATGCACCTCTCTGGCAAATCCTCATTAACCCTTATTCTACGAAGGGGGGGGGGGGTGCAACAACCCCCCTACCGATTTTTTTCTGTCGCTAAAAATTCCTCGCGCACAGCGCGAGGTGACTTGGTGTACCTTTAAGTTCATCCTTTGCACTTATTCTAGTGAAAAAGTTTTGACCCTACCACTTTTGAGGGGTGGGGGTACAGTGTCCAATCAAAGTTCGGAGGTTAGGGGGGGTTGGTGTAACTCCGTGATTTTTAAAATGTACTTTTTAGTAATTTATATAGCAGATATCTATTTCAAACTTGGTATTTAGGTAAAACTAGTCATTTCCTACAATATTTAGTAAAAAACCGCATGAAAATCGGATATTCCTACGATTTTTTAGAAAATTTTGATTTTTGCCTATATTTTCCGCACAAATGCCGATTTTCAAAATGTTGGTAATTATGACGTCATAGTGACGTCATACATTTATGGATGACCTTGAATTTGGTATCAATGGAAAGAGGGGACTGATACCTATCCACTGGTACCACATATGGGGGTCTGGGGGACTCGCTATAAAAATTGAGGGGGTTGTTGCAACCCCCCTCCGTATAATATGTTTGTGAAAATCACTCCGTAGAACTAGGGTTAAAAAGCATTCATTTGAATTAGAATCACAAAGGCAAAGTTTTAACGATTTACGAACGCCGGGCGGCATTCGTATGCAGGTATTCGCAAGGCATTCGTAACAAATCTTTGACATGACCATTGATAACTGGTTTTGATCGCGGCGATCGTACGACGTTCGTACAAAACGGTCAAATAACTGTTCGCACCTTGTTCGGTAAGCGTTTGCGACGACTCGCAAGGAATGTTTTTATTCTATTTAAAAAACAAACCAAGTTTCGTCAAGAGGAAGTATGTACATCTATTAAACATTGCCCTGTAAAGAAATTTCATGAAAATGAACATCTGTCTCATACTTGTGCAAAAATATGCATATTATTATCAAACGCCATACGAACCTGATTGGTATGAATCTTTTGTTCGTACAAACATTGAAACCGTAGCTTTAGTTTAACATGATACGCAAACATGATCCCCATTTCATGTTTCTATTGTTACTATTTATGTAATTTGAGTTTATAACATACTTTTCCTGTATTTTTAAGAGGCTGATCTAGTGATCTATATATATGTATTCTTACAGAGATACTTACCATGCTAAAATGTAATTTCCTGTGTCTTTCACTCAATTCCAGGCGCTGATATTTCAAAGAACGGTAATGGGGTAGAGTATGTGTTTTGTATTCCATTCTTAAACAATATTGGCCCACCAGCTTTGATGATTACCACTAACTTACGGGATGCTGTTGTAAACGTCACCGTGTCAATTCCAAACTTAGACATTAATTTGCCTGTCACAAGAAATAATGGTGCCTATATCACACTGCCGAAAAATATACGGATGCGTAAAGGTGAAGGGAAAACAAACAAAACAGTGATCGTTAGATCAATTAGCGACGTGTCGGTATATTCCATCGGTAGTATAGATTCAATAGATGATGTTTTGCAAGCTATACCTACGCCACACTTGGGTACAATATATAACGTATTGTCATTCCAAGATGTTGGTGATGGTGGTGGTGCATATATTTCTGCCCTTTATCCATCCACGTCTGTGAAGATAAAAACGCCCTCCGGGCATGAGACAATCATCAACTTGGCTCAATATGAAAGTTATAGATACGATGTCGATGGAGTAGATTTGACTGGCACGGTTATTACAAGTGACAAACCAATATCAGTTTCATACGGGGGTAGATCACGGATACCTTCATCAGCAGATGGCTCTGATGGTATTGCGACCCAGTTACTTCCTGTAGATGCGTGGGGGAATTCGTCTACACAGTATTATATCTTCCCATTCAAGTCATTGAATTCAGGATTCGTCTACAGAATTCTTGCAAGCTATAATTATACGACAGTACGCATGTATGATGGTAGTGTCATATACATTGAACCTGGTAATTTCTATGAAGGTGACGTCAGTGGAGACACTATTATTTCATTTGTAGCTGATCATACGGTCATGGTAGCACAGTACATGAAAAACGGTGGAGCAACCACCCCAAAGCGTGGTGACCCCTCAATGTTGATTGTTCCACCGGTCTCATCATATACACGCAACTTAGCCTTTCCAGTGTTCGAGTATATAGGCTCATTCAGAACTCATGAGTATTTCATCAATGTGGTCATTAAATGTGATCACGTAGGTGGTCTTCGGTTAGATGACGCAACGCCAATGACCTCATGGGAGTTACTCAAATCAGACGATCAAAATATGTGTTGTTTAAGGCATGATATATCTACAGGTTACCATACTTTCACACATCCTGACGCTGATGTTACATTTTTTGTCAGCATATATGCTATTGGTGATGTTGCTGAAGAAGGTTTTACTAGTCAACGGTCTAGTTATGCTTACACCGCCACACAGTTTGCAATAGGTAAGTTACAAGAACGGGTGCGTAATTATCCTAAAAAAAACCTTCGACAGGGCATTGTTTTGAATTTCATTTTTGTTTTCCTTTTCTCGATATTGATTGCTCTTATTATGATTTTTTAAATATTTCGTTCGACAGCGGGCAAGTGTAAAAGAAAGAATTCAGAAAAGGTAGAAAAGACATAATAGACAGAAAACGTAAAAGACAGAAATGGCATAAAAGAGAGTAATGTCAGGTCGAGTTTAAAAAGGAGTACATTAAGATGTTTACAAACTTTCACAGCAATAACCAAGACATTTTACTATAATTATAATGAAAATGGGTGGATAGGGGCAACGTTTGATGACAATTTTTTTCAAGGTCAGTTCAAGGTCATACGAGGTTTATATACAAACCATTGTTGTGCATGGAAGGAAGTGGGTTGATAGGGGCAACGTTAGATGACATTTTTTTCAAGGTCATTTCAAGGTCATACGAGATTTATATCCAATCTATTGTTGTATATTGATGAAAGTGGATGGAAAGGGGCAACGTTGGGTGACAATTTTTCCAAGGCCATTTCAAGGTCATACAACAAGGTTTATATCTAAACTATTGTTGCATACGGATGAAAGTGCAACATACAATAATGGCTTGTAAACTTCGTATGACCTTGAAATGGCCTTGAAAAAAATCACCAAACGTTGCCACTTTAATTTGCACCACTTTCATCAATACACAACAAAAGCTTGTATATAAACCTTGAATGACCTTGAAATGGCATTGAAAAAAAAAACGTTGCCCCTATTCTGCTTTGCCTCAAACATGACAGGATAGGGCGTTTGAAACTATGAATTGTATTTCTTCAGCCAATCCTGTTTTCAGGAGAGGGACGTACTACATTTTAATGAGTAGACCTCGGCTGCTGTATATCCGGAAATGAGTTGTTCAGGGCTAGACCCGCGCGAAGTCTGCCTGGACCGGTGTAAAATAATTCCTAGCGAAATTACTCGACTACGAAAACTACAAGAAAACTTCTAAGAAAACAACGGAGGGCAGCCAGGCGGCAGTCTACTAGAGACTTTGTGACGGACCTGCGGGAACTCGGCACACCATCACGAACTGGTGATCTTGATTACTGTCGCTTATCTGCCTTCAAACCTCCTGTCACCTCCACATACAATGTGAGTACACTTTTTCAGACAAGAAAACTACATCAATTATTCACTGGTTGTTCCAATGCTGGTATTGACATCATCGGTATTCAGGAGCACAGGCTCATTACCACTAGCCCAACAGAGGATATATGGTCAGAGGACAGAAACGTGGTTCTTGTATATGGATCCGCCACTAATCAAAGAATAGGTGGCGTCAGAATTGTCATCTCCAAACCAATTTATAATAGATGCATCCAAAAGGTCAAGGTCATCTCAGAAATAATTCTGCATGTAACCTTTCACGAAAATCGCCGTGTTTCAGTCACTGTTGTGTATGCCCCAACGGAATGCAGTTCATCCACAGACTTTTACTCGTCCCTTGAAGAACATTTAGAGCAGTTAAAGAAACATGATGTCAATCACGTTATTGGGGACTTTAACGCAAGAATAGGCACTGATAGTCATTTCACACATCCGGAAGTTGTTGTTAAACCCTGTTACCATGATCTGACAAATGATAATGGTGAGAGATTGTTCAACGTGTGTGTGGAACACATCCTTCGTCCAGCACTGTTTAGATTTCCCCATCCTATTGGCAGGTTATGGACTTGGAATCACCCAGCAGGTTCAAAACATAAGCTTGACTACATCTTAATTAACAGCAAGTGGGTCAACTCACTGCGAAACTGTCGGGCCTACAACACCGTTGAACTGGACTCCGATCTCCGTATCGACAGCATTCATCTTCTTACAAGTCTCAGATCAAGCAAGAAGAAAGCATGCAAGAGACCGAAATTCAGTTGGAAGAAGTTGCAACACCAAACCATCAAGAATGAGTTAAAACTCAATCTATCAAATCGGTTTGAAGCACTTACATTGGATCACTAATCAATTGATCTGTCAGAGAGGTACGAGTCATTTGAAACTGCAGGAAGGGATGTGGCCGACGATGTTCTTGGCAAGCAGGAAACTCATGGTCTGCCCAGCTAGGTGTCTGAAGAAACCACCAAACTCAAAATCCAAAGAAATGAGACCAAAAAGAGATACCAATACATGTATATTATTAGTTATCAAACAGTGATGACTTGTCATCAGTGCTCCCAAGACAGAGTACATAACAATCAACTGCTGTCCCAACCCACCACAAGAAGTGTATGGTACCACGATCAACCATGTATCAAACTTCAAATACCTTGGCTCCATGGTGGCATCTAGCAGTGGGGATTTTAAGATTCGAAAAGGGCTGGCATGGACAGCATTTTGGAAGCTATAACGTCAATAAAGATATCCTAATACCCCAATCTCCACCAATGTCAAGTTGTTTAATACTACCTGTGTCACTGTCCTTTTGTATGGTTGCAAGTCATGGGTTCTGTCAAAGGCAATGGAAAACAAGATCAATGCATTTGGGACCTCATGTTGCAGAATCATAATTGGAATTAAGAGAAACAATCATTCATGATCGAGCCCAGACATCCTTACTAGTGGTAAATGTCATAACCCAGCAACTGAGGTTTCTGGGTCATGTCCTTCGGATACCTATGGATGAACCGTGCAAGGATTATGCAATGTATATACAGCCACATGGAAAAAGAAATCAGGAAGGCAGCGAACCCTTTTTCTCAGATACACCCAATATCTGATTGGAGACACAGACAACATGATGAGCCCTGACAAACTGTCTAAATTAGCACAGGATCGTTGTGGTTGGAGAAAGCTTGTAGTCGCCTGTTCCGCAGACGACGGATAATGATGATGCCCCTATTCACCCACTGTCATCAATATACAGCAATAGTGTGTATATAAACTTCGTATGACCTTGAAAAATATCATCCAATGTTGCCCCTATCTATCAACGTTCATCAATTTACAATAATATTTAATGACTTGCATATAAACTTCGTATTTCTATTGTTATTGACTCTCATGAATTATACCGGTGTAATGAAATACAGCGTCCGTGTGACTGAGCGTCCTAGATACTATACAATGGTGTAGAACGTACATGTATATGTGCGATCAATAAATCATTGATTGCGACTTATTCCGTATAGTTCAGTTAGACCCGGACTCCTGGTTATGGGAGACACTCAGTCTCATTACACCGGTAAAACAGACTCCCCACTTTTATATTCTGAACTTATTTTGATCATTTTCTGTCTTTTCTGTCAATTCTGTCTTTTCTTCTGCATTCCGTCTTTTAAACCTGCCGTTCGACAGCGTCTCACCTAATATTTACACGACTCATCATAGACTCATACATTCAAACATTACGAACATCTTCCGTAGAAACTTTTATGAAAAGTTATCTATGGGGTGCAAGTCGTTGTCCAACGTCTCATTGCTCCAAACGGTTTTTTTTATTCCGAACGGCCGTTTCTCTGAATGGTTTTTGCTCCGAGCGGTTTTTTGATACGAACGGTTTTTACTCCGAACGGCCGTTTCTTCGAATGTTTTTTCTCCGAACGGTTTTTACTCGGAGAAACGATCTTTCGGTATGAACTTGGTATCAATGGAAATAGGAGGCCCTACCCAGTATTATAGTATCAAACAATATATCTTTGGGGTCCAAAATTCAAAATCACCAGAGGAATAACCACCCCTCCCATTCCTCATAAAGATGTATTACAAAACAGGCTCAGGAGGACGAGGGTTAACAGTGGAAATATAGGCTATGTGCTTTTATAACTTTTGGATGCCAATTTCCAATCATTTACGATATCAAAATGAGATGCGGAGAATTGAATGCGCCAGTGTAAGAAAACCCCGACTCCAATAGCTCCCTTCTGTTAATTATACATGTACTTGAAAAAAATACAAACAAATCTCTGAAAATGCATTCACATTTCTATAATAGCATTTCTATGTCAATATCCTAATCATAGTGTCACATTTGACCTTGACCATGAGCTCCCCTCTGCAACTATACTAGAAAACAATTGGCAGATTTCTCAAAAAAAAAATTATACTAGAAAAATTATCTAACAATGTCTAAAAAATCAACTACAAGGTCAAATGTGACACTATGATCGGGATATAGACATTGACATGCTTTTTAGTGATTTTAAAGCATTTTCGAAGATGTGTATGCATTTATATATTACAGAACTTAACAGGAGGGAGCTATTGGAGTTGGGGGTTTTCTTGTACTGGCGTATTCAATTGTAATTTGTTGGAACAGCGATGATGGGCAGAATATTATACAATTTGCAACGCTGGTTACAGATGTAGAACATATGGTCTGCATACGATTTTCAGTTCCAAATGTTTTTATTTTAAGAAGCTTGGTCAAATTTTTCAAAATTAAGTTTCCAGTGACCACTAAAAAGGTTAAAGTTTCAAATTTCAGCTGAATCGGTCAAACCGTTATGATCATATAAATTAGACTCGTTTTCATAAACAACTCCTAAACGGAATAAATCAATACCTTTGCATGGATGCTAGGAATTTTGCTTGTGAAAAATTATTTGATAAAAATAATGGTAATAATATTAATAAAATATATAAACAATTGTTATATTGCAACGTATTTCTTTTGTCAGATCAATTACCTTTAGAACTGGAATGTATCCCGTCGGTTATAAACCAAATGGCACCTTCAGATGAAACCAGTGTCCCGGTGTATTACGAGGCCGTAGCTACAGGTGGAACTCCGATGTACAGCATCACCTATGATATAAATCCTGGTACCCGCTTTGACGTTGGTAGTACAACAATCGTTTCAGCAAATGTTTTGGATGCCGTTGGAGTGTCAGTGGCGTGTAAATTCAAAATTAATGTTGTTGCTAAAAATGGTAGGTAAAATGTGAATCCTTCAATAATCAAAACCACCATGTACTCCTAAAATGTGTATTATTGGTGTCAAACCAATAATAATGTGATAAAAAACTACCTGGTCTTCAAACGTGTTTTGCTTTTTTAAGGGATATAACCCCAGTGATTATGCCAAAAGATGTGTTTTTTTTATAAAATAAAGAAAATAAAGAATTCCATATATACTTGAATATAGATCATCGGTCGTGTCGTTACGTAATTATGATGTCATAAAATAGGGTTTATATCAAAACATTGTTATATGGTTCTAAAAATCTAATTCTAACTCCTTTTTTGAGAAGGAGAAGGAAATAGGTTTTTGTTAACTCTCGTCTTTCTAAGCCTCTTTCTGTAACAGAGGGGGGGGGGGGTTACCACTTGAACTTAGACCCCCCAAAGTTATATTGCTTGATACTTTAGTATAGGGTAGTGTCTCCTCTTTCCATTGATACCAAGATCATGAAAATCGATCGAGGCTTAATGTAACTATGACGTCACAAAGTATGCCCTTACCGAAAAAATCGACTTTTGGCAAAAATGGCCACTTTTTCAACAAACGTTATCAAGTTCTAAATATCCGATTTTCGTCGAGTTTTTTTTTTTTTTGCTAATAAATGAAGGAATCAACATATTTAACATGTTCTATAACTTTCAAGTCAATAGCATGCATATATTTTTTTCAAAATGGCGATTTAAAATGTTCCGAGGTGGCAACCCCACCCCC